>UZAF01016448.1:35585-48811 GCA_900617895.1 Haemonchus placei | reverse complement strand
AAGAAGGTGATGGCGTCAAAAAGTTTGGCCGCTGATTTTATAATTTGTTCCACCTAACAACCTCGCATAGCGCAAGAATATTTTGATTATAAACAACTATGCCGAGGTCGAACTCGTTTAATCGAAACTGTCTCTTGCCCACGGTTGAACTGTCCGATCTAGAGAATTAGTCAATTTTCTCGTCAATTATAATTGGGATCATCATCGTTCCCATACCGGGTCTAATCCTCTCTCCTTTTCATGTCATAACTAGTCACACTAGGCTGGTGGCTTTAAAGTAATGTTAGGGGGTCCGGGAAGTTATGAGGAAATTCTGCCTCCTCAATTTGAAAGCATGTTGCTCGCGAACGCGCTAAAGAAGGACTATAGGTTTGGTAGCAGGAAAAGGGGCATTGTTCATGGATCAATACTATAGCTGTTCTTTGACGTGGTCTTTCGAAGTAAGTAATCGTCGATCAAAGGATGTGCCATCGATACGACTACCGGAGCCTTCCGATTCTCCATTACGAACTGATCGCGATACTCGGGATCAAAATGGGATATGGTTACTTATTGGAAGCAGTGACCCTCTCTTGTCACCTACCATAAATGGCGCGATCGCTTCCTCTGAGAAGAGCTTTGCTTCGTCGAATTTGTCGGAGCGAACGTCCACTGTCCTCAAATACGGATACTGTTCTTGCCTCTCGTCAGAGTAATCCTGTTCAAAATGGCAGCATTTGGGAGAGAAGATCTCTACTCCTCAATCCATCATTCACGACGTTCTACGTCGACGTCGTTCACTTTCAAAGCAGGCCTCTTTGCAAATGACATCATTGTTCACTGGGCAGGAGCGTCGAGGGCGAGTCAGTGTGTGTCAGAAACTCTCGGACTGTGAGCGAAAGACGAACCGACAGACTTCAGTATTGCTCAGAATAAAAAGTAGATGCCATATGAAAACCTTCGCAGGAAATCGCAATGCCTACCAGCGGACGTAAGGCCGCAGCCAGCTTTAAAGTTAGGCGCTCACGCAGAAAGACATGAGCTCGTTCTTCCTCTGCTCATCCGGGTGTTTTACTGGGAGATTCTACCAGAGTGTACTGCGATACACGCAAGAGTATTCTGTTATCAACTGGGAGAGATGGTGTTTCGAGCCCCCCATTTCACACCGAGTACAAGGAAATTTTGATTGTGATGGATAATGCTCGACTACCCCCTCGAGAGGATATCGATGGATGAGCTGAGAAGGCTTGATATAACCTGATTATCCCACTCCCTACATATTCATCTGGCCTCAATCCATATGACTGCCATACTCTCAGAAGTCTTTATAAGGCGTTCATTATCAAAGCCGGAAGGGGTTCGGCTTGCTGAACTCAGAAGAACCAGAGCCAATGTTTCCCAGAACATTGCCACTAGTTCACCACCAGTTACAAATGGCAACAGTGCTGACGGTGAACTCGAGCAATCTCAGAACCATAATGTTGTTGGCGTTGATAATAGAGCATGTAATAATTCGTTGCCAGTAAAATCCATGTGACTAATCGGATTCAGGATAACGGTGTGAGATGGATTCTTACTAATATTCGCTCATTATTAAAAAATGCTCTGAACTTCAAATATGTGTTTCCAGAGAGGATTGTGGAGTCGTGGCATTGACAGAAGCTTCGCCTAAATCAGCGATTGAGATTCTGCCCTTTTTAGGTGATATTTATGGTAAATATGGAATCTTCCACTGCGACCGCAACAGGAAGAAAGGAGGTGGTGTTGCATTCCTGATCAAAAAAGCACTTTCTCCTGTCCGCTTATTCAGTTAAACTATGCCTAATGGTTATGAAATAATACCATGCAATCTTCATGCGAAGGGAATTGACTGTAGAATTATTCTGTGCTATCGCGCCCATAGTTGCTCTAATGAAACTAGTACACAAATGATCAAGTGCATATGTGATCTCTCGGATTGTCCATGCTCGTCAACTCTTATGAGAGACTTCAATTTCCCTGATATAGATTGGCCGGACGCTTTAGAATCTGGCATCTATATCAAGGGATTTTGTGAACATGATAAAAAAAATTAATTACGTGCAGTATATCCAGTCGAAAACTATAGGGTCCAGATTGATTATAGATTTGTTGTTGTGTAATGAACAATTCTTTGTTAAGAGAGTGAAAGTCGGGGCTTCTCTTGGAACTAGTGATCATGCTTGCGTCAAATTTTCAATACAATTATCCTTGGAAAAGAAACATTACACATGGAGGAGGAGCTACGCTAAAGCTGATTACAGTCTTATTCGTTCTTATCTTGATAGTATCGATTGGATTGGCTCTTTCCAAAGTTTAAGCGTCGATGTACTCAACTCAACTTCACGTACTCAACTATTGTATCGTAAAATATGTTCCCTTACTTAAAGTCTAGATTTCTAGGGTTAATATTCCTTCGTATCTTATTTCTACATATAAAAGAGCTTAAGGCGTATTAACAAGCTTCAATTAGTAACGATTTGAGGACTGGGATTTATATAGGAGGATAAACACGGTATTTGAAAGGAAATTATATAAGTATAAATGTCGTGTGGAAAAGAAAATCATCGAAGGCGGTAGCATTAGAGAATTCTATAAGTTTACAAGTCCCGAAATTAAAGCAAAGGAAAAACTTGTCGTCTTATCTAAACCTGATGGTACCACAGCGGCATCAGATTTAGGGAAAGCGGAACTTTGGGCAGATACATTTGAGAAGGCCTTTGTGAGTCGCGCAAGCGTCAGTGATGAGGATATACGTTTGGCAGGATCTTTCCCAATGATAACTGATTCTCTATGGTTCCATGAGCAGGATATCTCGATGATACTGCTCAGTACAAAAGAGATTTCTCTATGACTCCGGAAGGTGTCCCCTTTAGATTCATTAAAGAAATTTTTCCCTCTTTCGTTAGTCCTTTATGACATATATTTAAATTGAGTTTTTTCAGAGCGGAAGTTCCTAATAGATGGTAGCATGCTTCCGTAACGCCCGTACCGAAAAGGGGCCACATTCTGTTTCAAGGAACTGTATTTTGCCGAATATTTGAGAAGATTTTTAGCCGGTCTCTTGTGGGGCATTTGGAGCAGAATAATATTTTACCCGATAGTGTAACAAGGATTTCGGAAAAGCCGTTCTACGGTAACCCAAATGCTCGAAAACATCAATGATTGGACGTTGTACGAGGATAATCATGAAGGGGTAGATATGCTATATTTCGATTTTTTCTAAGGCCTCCGATAGGGTTTTTTCCATACGAAATTACTCATAAAGCTCAAACATACTGGTGTGACAGAAGAATAGTAAGCTGGCTGGGTGAGTTCCTTGAAGGACGCTCATTCAAGTCCGCATTAACGATAGCTTTTCACAGTAAGGGCGGTTACTTGCGGGGCTCCTCAAGGATCTGTCTTATCACCTATATTGTTCAGCACCTACACGTATGAGCTTCCTCAATTGGTTGAGAATTTAGATGTAGTCTGTAAGGTATTCGCGGACGTCATCAAAATCTATAAAGCAGTTTCATCTGTTCCTGACTCTAACGTCATTCAAAAGGCAATTGATGTCGTGAGTGATTGGTCAGAAAAATGGGAACTTCCATTGGCACATGAAAAATCTATGTTTTTCATCTTGAGCCGAAACATGCACCGTTTCCATACCACGTTGGAGATCTTGTTATTAGCGGAGTTCGAGAGCTCAGAGACTAAGGATTCGTTATCGATGACAAATTGATATTTGATTCGCATTGTTCCATTACAGTGAATAAAGCAGAGAAACGACTCTTTCAATTTCTTACCTAAAGGGTATAAATTTATAGTCGCCCAATTCCAGAGTCCTGAACGAAGGTTTTCTCCGTGCATTCAAAAAAGAACAACAGGATGATCGAATCTGTATAGAGTACTTTGACGAGGAAAATCTTCTTACGATTATCGCCCTTGAATATCAGTTCATTCCCTTGCTTAGTTTATGAACAAAGACTCAACGAAAAATTTCGAGCGCTGGGCATTCACTGTGCATAGAGCTTTCTCGTATCTCAACGGTGTAATATGACCTATGTCTTAAACTGGTCTTACTCCCAATCACGTCATGGAATCTTTCGATGTTACATCCCTTTACACCAACGTGTCCAATAATGATGCTATGCAGGCCATTCTGAAACTGCTCAATGAATATGAATCATCGGTAAACATCTATGGCCTTTCCATCACCCAGATAATGGTTTTGATAAAAGAATGTCTTGAGTGCTCTATTTTTAGGTGGTCCGGGCAATATTATAGGCAGATCAGGGGACTGGCCATGGGGCAGCGGCTGGCACCCGTACTAGCCATAGCCTATATGTCCAAAATAGAAAAACCGTTACTGGATCGCCGGCATATTGTGTACTGCCGCTACATAGACGACTGTTTTGTCGCCTGTTCTACGAAAGAGGAAATGGACACGTGTTATGATCTGCTCAACAGACAAGCAGAGAACATTAAATTCACACGTGAGAAGCCAAAAGATAATTGGCTTCCTTTCCTCAATACACAAGTCAGGCTTGAAGGGGATTTTTACCGTACCAAATGGTATCGAAATCCCAGTAGCAAGAACATTTTGGTACACTTCAATTCGGCGCATCCCTTCAAAGCGAAGCGAGCTATCACAAGTAACATGTTTAAAACGGCGACATTGGTGTATCCGGAAGGCAGGAGAAAACTGAATCTATGGAGCCTGCAAGAACGATCGCACTTTCCAATGGTTACCCTCTAGCTCCTAAGAACAATTATGGATCATGTAAAAAGGAGCAACGTGGCCCCGTCATCGCTAGTTTGGATAAAGTAGCCTTCTCTATCCCCTATATTAGTGATGCTGTGAGCTGTGAAATGAGGGCGGCGTTGCACAGGTGTGGCCTAAAGGACATGGTACGTGGGGTCGAGATCCTACCCGAAAATCTTAAGCAGCGGCTGGCTCGAAACCACTGCTGCGACCGAATTTGCCTGACTCCTTATTGCGTCATCTGCCAAGATGGACAGGAAGGTGACTGCATGACACTAGGCGTGATCTACCTGATCACATGCAATCTATGCGAGGAAAAATATATAGGGGAGACTGGGCGACCTCTGAGCGTTAGGGTCAAGGAACACCTAGACGGTTTGAATCGAGCACGGGTGGAGACCCCTTTGGGTGCTCACCAAGTAGAATCCCATGAAGGTGCTGTGTTCGGAATTACAGTTAGGATTCTCTTACGAAAACCCCTCATTTCGGCGCGGAAAACATTTGAAGCATTTTTCATCAACGCCAGATCTCCAAAAATGAATAGGAAGGAGTGCTCAGTCGTAGCTAGTGAACTCGCGCCTTTCTCTGACCTCTATGGGTTTTATATGGCTCCGGAATCACGGCGGGAGGGATAGGGCATATCATAGGGCATATCATCTAAAGCCACCCCCAGTCCCTATGGGTCAGTTTAGCGGCGGTCGTCTAAACGACCGGTTGTTGTTGGAGGTGGGTTGAATGTTTTAAGGGTTATCATGCCCATTTGGAAACATTAGGTCTAGGGAACCGGTTTTTGAAGTTAAATTGCTGAATGTGGGATGGATAGCGATTATCTTCAGGTTTCCAACTCTGAAGAAGGCGATAAACGCCGAAACGTAAGTTGATAAGAGTTTATTTACCATCTTGGCAGCAGGTTTTACTAAAATCTTATAAAATTAATGCAAAGCTATGCCAAGATTTATCGAGAGTCGAACATGGACGCTTATAAAGTTATACAATTTCTGATCACTTAACGGCGATTTCCAAAACTCGGTAATCCTACAGTACTTTCCGTAAGAACTCGATCACGCAAACACCGAGAGCTCGCGTCTCCTTCGTCTTTTCTCCAGAACTCGGTCCAGAGTGGAGTTTTGCAGGAGTTGAAGATACCATCAACCTCAATTTGTCAAATTCTATAAGCATTTACTCTGAAGTATTGAAATTGCTTTACTCCGTTAGTAACTTGAGTTCCATCCGAAAAGTTCGCATGTATGTACATATTGCGCACGCTTTAGTGCCTGTAGGAGCTGGTGTCTGAGAGGATAAAGGGTCCGGAAATCGCTCTACAGTGCCCCACGAACTCGACTCCACCCATTACAATGTGAAAATGATTGGTTAGTTTTGCCCAGTTTCCAGTGTTTTGATTTCTATTGTGCAGTAGATGACTGCATCCACGGTACTTAACAATCCTCCTTGCATGTTCCAATTAGAGTACGACATATCGTTTTTTGGGCATTTTTCAATCCTTGTAAGGGGTTTTCGTCAAAATCGGAGGAGGTGGCTCTGAAGGCACTCTATTATCGTAAGCAACTCACTGTCCTTCACAAGATTGTTATGGTAGACTTCATCATAGATCGGAGTTTCTCCCTTGGTATAGCCCCAATCTTCGCTCATCGTTACGCCCAAATCATGGAAATGCTTTATTTTTTCACTGGCCTCTTTGCAACTGAAATGTAAACTGCTAGATGCCCTTAAAGAATGCTGTCTAATGACATATTTGTCAATCCGCGATGAAAACTTCCCTTCATAACCATTGTCTGCCGTATAACAGTCGCTGATCGGTTCCCAGTTGAGCGTGTTTGGATGATACACAGGATGGCGGGTACTGTAGTGGCGCGGATTTGAATGGAGGGTTTTGTAGGAATTTTGTTCTCAGGCAGCGGGGTACTGTAGTGGCGGGAAGGGGTTGGTTTGAATAGTTTGAATAATGATTATTTGAATGGAGACCTGGATTCGCATGAAGGGTGTTGTAGTGGCGGGAAGTTGGTCTTCTTTGAATAATAATAATTCAACTTGGGTTTTGAACGGCAGATGACGCGTATTCTCGTTATGGTAATTCCTCATTCCGTGGCGTCTTTCTATGTGTGTCGCAGGGCTTCATCTCTATTCATTTTTTTCATCTGTGTGATGATCGGATTACAGTCGTATATGTTCTTTACATTACCTTGCTAAATTTTCACCCATCTGATGTTCGTATTGTATTGAAAAAACTGAAACCATTCGTTAGTCAGTCATTCGATGGTATACCTCAAATTCTTTTCAGGAAGTGCTACAATTCTCTATGCAAGCCACTTGCTCACTTGTTCAACATATCGTTTCTTCTAGGGGAGGTTCTCAGGCTTTGAAAAAGAGCAATTGTGACTGCCATCCCTAAACAATTAATAGCCGTTAGAGTTAACGATTATAGGCCTACGAGCCTCACTTCCACAGCTGCTAAGGTGATGAAGAAGAAGATGTTTGATAAAGTTCTAGCCTTGTTTAAAAATTTTACCTCATTCCCGAGGAGCAGCATGGTTTCCTTCCTGGGGCCTCTACCTGTAGCAACCTCCTCGATTCATTTTATGATGTATGCCGAGCCATCAACAATGGTAAATCCGTAGATGTTATCCACCTTGACCTTTCGGAAGCTTTCAATAAAGTTTGTCATCCCTAGCTGATCAGTAAGTTGGAGCGATACGGTATTCGAGGTAACACCCTGAAGTGGTCATAACTTTCTGATGGAAGTTTTACTGTTCGTGTCGGCAATAGTTTCTCTGATAGCTACGCTTGTACCAGTGGCGTTCTGCAAGGCGGAGTTCAGTCTCCACTACTTTTTTTGGTTTAAACAATTGAAGTGCCTCAGCTTCTCAGAACCTGCGAGGAAGTTCACGTGCAAATTTATGCCGATGATATCAACGTTTCGGCGTATCTCTTCCAAAAACGAGGTCTACTAAAGATCTGGGGGTTATTTTTGATACTAGCTTGATGTTTTCTTGCCACATTGACAGTGCCGTTAAGAAAGCCTTTGCTGCCCTATTGATAATGAGAAATATGAGATGTTCCGATTCATCTATACTGCTGCGTCTCTGCAAAGCATATGTGCTGCCAAGCGTAGAGTATTCCTCATAAGTATGGTGCCCTTCTCTCGAAAAAGGTATTCAAAAGTTGAAAGAGTTCAACACGTGTTTAATCGACCGCTGTGGTACGAGACCAGGCCCGCTGCAACCATTTTCCCGTACCGTGTTCGACTAAAATTGCTACCTCTTCTTTCCTTGCAGTATCGACGAGTAATGTCTGACTTAGTGTTCTGTTTTTGCGTCCTTCGGAAAGAGGTGAGGTTGTCTGTCAGTCCTTGAGCTAGATTATTAGTAGCCACTCTCAGTTTACCTCTCCCTATAGATTCCTCGTTTCTTATACTGTTTTGTAGAGCGCTCATCGTCCATATCTCTCTAATTACTTCTTCTTACTCTTAGCGGCATTTGCCGTTTTTAGTAGCTTTATTGCTCTAGATTTGTTTCGGGTAACTTGCCCATTTATTTACTTCACCTCTGCTTTGCTGCTGTACCTTCTCTTTCTCTGAGCAAGAAGCCGGCTAGGTGGTGTATGCTTTCGGTTATGTTGAGCCTTCCTTTTTTACGTGTGCTGGCTGTTTGAGGATTCTGTAAGACGATTAACTCTTTCGCCTGAAGCCTCTTTTCGTCTACTCGCCTGTGGTTCTCGAATTCAGTTTGTTTCGTATTGAGCTTTGTTGCCAGCAAGCCCTAGTTGCTATAGCCTCTCTTGGCATAATGGGTCAGTGTAACACGAAGAATCGTTTTTTTCACAGGGGAAACAGCTTTCATGTTCATGTGAGAAAGGTCCCAACATTATTCCACAAATGCTATTTTATGCTAGCTTCTTACTTCCGTCTCTCTTTCTCTCGCAGTTACCCCTTTTCTTATAGTGAGGCGTATAACTAGTTCAACTCTGGCGTTATCCTCAATTTTTCTTAGGCTAATGTATACTCTTTTTTTTCTGTTTTCAAAGGATCATCGCCTTTCGGCCTCTGCTTTTGTGTTGTATGGCACACCCTTTGATGTAGTAAATAAATGAATAAATAAATAAGTAAATTAATTAAAAAAATCTGTTATAGCAGTACTATCCATTACGGCAGCCAAGATCGTTACCTTACAGAATGACCTGACGCCAGCTTCCAACTAAGAAGAGATTTGTACTTTTGATAAATGTTTATAACTTGTTTGTGTGCTTGTATTTGTGCTCTGTTTGTGTACCGAATGAAGTGCTTTCAAAGATAATAATGATGTTGTTGGTAAGAAAAATCACTAGCAAAGCTTCTCAGAAGCCTGTTAACAAAGATAAGAGATATCAAATGTATTTATCACTGGAAAACGAATTGGTCAGATTCGTCTCGAATGAGTTAAAATTTTGTGTCGTGCTATCTACAGAGATCCGGTCGTGTGTGGTGGTCCTGAGTTCGATTTTCAGCAGACGCCGCACGATTTCGCGCAATTCAGCTTTCTTTGTTCAGCTGTATAGAAAGAATTGGTGCAGAAGCCATTTTTTACCCAGTTGGCACAACTGTAATAGAATACTTTTGAGTACTATTCAAAGAATGAACAAGTATTACATCTTACTTTGAATTCGCATCAACGGCATTAGGGCAATTGCCAGTTCCGCCTCCAGACGATCCACCGGCAGCTGTTGTGGCTGATGTAGCTGCTGGAGATGTTGCAGCTAGATCGCAGTAACCACAGGTTTTTTTACATTTATCCTGAACATCACATTAACATTACTACTTACTATTACATCTGTCGGAGAAACTGTTGAGACTGCCAGATTTGGTAACATTACCTTAACAAAATCTTGCATATCGACATTCCTACAGATGGTTGGATCATTTTCGCATTCGATGACCGTGTCGACACATCCTCCTAGGTAATTACTTTGAGTATCTTTCAAAAAAAAGTTCGATGTAATCGTACCTTCTAGGCAGAAACCGCAAACATTCGGGCAATCTTCAGCAAGAATCGGCCTCCATGATGGGTCCTTGCACTGAGCAGGAGTGACAGTCTCACACTTGGTTCGTGGAACTGAAACAATCAGTTACTAGTTACCGTTTCCTACAGTACACATGAAAGTATAACGAACAGTCTTTGTTTTTGCATTTGTATTCAGGTGTCATGCAACAATATCCGCAGCTTTTTGGACAACTGGCGATAGCGATCGCTTTGACATCTTCATCCTGAATGGGAAAGATGCTACAAAATCTTCTAAAACTTAGGAAATTCCATGTAGCATACCGTCAAACATTTTGCGTCTCTGTCAGTTGTTCCTTCTGCTACTACTGCAGTACCGAAAAGTGAAGCGCATGCTGTTGTTGCGTACAAGTCTTCGCAAACGGTTGCAGATGGAAGGAACTGAAATGTAAGAAGCTTGCGTAGATCGTTCCAGATCATCTGTAGGGAAGAGAGGGTGAGTAGGCTTGAGCTTGGAGACCTTCCAACCTTCGGTGGGATTCGCCACAAAAGGCTTAGGAAAAAGCTCTTTGCTCCTTCCCATGAAAAAGTCCGTTCGTAGAGCGTTCTAACTCGTCAGTACGGAAGTGGGGTGGGGGTTACTAAAATTATTCTTCGAGGTCATCCGAAACCTACTGCTTAGTGGTACTCTGTAAACACAGGAACATCAACCGCCTGGTTTTACTAAGTTTCGAAATAGTTACTCTTTGTAAGCAGTGAAGAAAGGTTGGCTGAAGTATTTAATGAATATGTTTAATCCAAAAGCAGAAAGCCCCACGTGAGGATTATCCGATTGAAACTTGATACCCAACTAGACTTTAGATGGATTATTGGCCACAATAATCTTGTTCATGTTTCCCCAGCACGGGTGAATTACATGAGGGAAGTTCATGGATTACATCCCAATAGAAAACATTCTTTGAAATTTTGACGAACCGCTGGTGCCGCAGAATCGCCATTGGTACAGTTCATGTCAGTGAAGGCTGTAGCTGAAACCGATGTGGCCAAAGCCAAGCAACCAACCACCACAAACAACATTGTTTACCTAAACAAAGAGCTGACTTTAGTTCTTGATGGTCTGCGACAAGTTCCTTGAGTTTAACTGCTAACGAAAATAATTTAGGGCCTCTTGATGGTCAAAACAGGTAAGAAATTTTGTTTAAGCAATATCAGCAGAAATTCGCGAAATTTCCGGGGCTGAGTCGTGATCGTAGAAGGAAATGTTGATCACTTTGTTACTGACTTTCTGGATAGTAATTACTAATACTCAGTTGTAATTACGGGTTATGGAATACTGTTCAAGGGCCAGTTGAATTTCTGGAGACTCTAAGTAAAAATGGAGTACGAATTTGCTTTAATTCGGAAAAAAATGGAGGGAAGCCAGTATGGAGCTAATCGGCTTGGCTTGATTGAAGACAAGAAATTCGCCTTTATAAATCATCGCCACCAGTGCCCGTGGGTGGTCACACGCCTGTTCAAATACAGTGGCAACCTTCTATTCACTGATGATTTTGGTTGTGTAAACAATGGCTGATCTCAAACTTATTCTCAGTAAATCCTTCCAAAAGGAGAAATGAAAAATAGTTAATATTCCAGTTATTCTTAATTGCCTGAAAAGAAGCAAAACGAAAAATACAACACGGTTCTATAGGGCCAAAAACTGCTTGTAAACAAAGCGGGCTTTCGCCGAATTGTCAGAATTTTGATGAAAGTTTTTGAATGGAGTGTCAGATGCACTTTACTTGAAAGATCAGAAGCATCTCACTTGGAAGTTTTGCAAAAGTTCACTTACTTGATTTGTCTTTCGATGGGAGAAATTGATCAAAAATATAATATACTTTCTTGGTCCACTTTACTTTAAATATCAGGTCGGCGACTAAGCCATTCCATATATTTCAAGAAATACAATAACCTTTTTTTACAACAGGAAATATTCATTCAGTTATATGTTGACAATAAAATACTCGAGTACTTGGTTTATAAATATAAATCACTTCAAAGAACAGGTGGCTACCCTTAGGGATAAATGGTTGAAGTGCTTAGAAAAAAACTCAATCACCTATTTGCCAATCTAGTACTCGCAAAAGCTATAGAGGACTGTGCTGCTCTCTGGCCAATTTTCAATATTGCTCAGAAGACCTCATCTAATCATTACTTGATGATATGATCTTACATGATCATTTGTGCTGATAAAATACAATCACAAAACTAATTACTGTTTTTTCTTTCAACCATTTCCAAAACTGGTTCTGTCGACTGCAGAATGATCGTTAATCGTGCAGCTCTTTTTTCGAGGTCCTGCAGTAGTACCATATGGTTGAGAAAAGTCGAAGGCCTGCAATCTCCTGAAGCTTCAACTTGGCGTCCTACAAATTCAGATTCTCCAGGAGGTTCCACTTATCTGGGGATTAGCACGAAAGGATGACCAAGTTTACCCGATAACCTGTAATATTTGAGGCTTGATGGAAACTCTTCCAGATTTCTGAAACCCTTTTGCTGATGGCAATTTTCACTCCGTTCTTTCTCCTTTTTTGTGTCTCTTCACAATGGCTACGGTAGTGACAATGTGTGAGCGTTATCACAAAAAACGCCGTTTATGAGCAGGTGTATCAACAAAGAAGAAATGGCAATCAAAAACCACTGCGACGCAATTTGTGCAGCATCTCAATGGAAGAGCTCATTCATTGGTCACTGGGTATTAACCATATGGAACTTTTTTGGGTAACATTTATTCCGCCTACCCCCGCCCCTACTCTCTCCCCTTTTGCATTCGCAGCCTTCGTTCACATTTGCGGTAGGCTTGCGTGACTTACGAAACTTTCATGGGTGAAGTAATCCCTGTCCAAGCTCGAGCTAGTCAAATCTCGTATTGGTCCCTTTATTGATAGAGTTTACCTATAATGCAAGAATCAGGTACCTTCTTGGATGTTTCTTGGGCCATCAGTGATGGTGTTCATCACGCAAAAACCAGTCCGCTATAGGAGCAGAAGGGTCCTCAAAAACTATTCCTGCCTGATTTCCACAACATCGATGCTGAGGAGTAGTTGATGTCAGCTCAGATCAAATTCAAAAAAAAAAACTACATCGATGGACACTAATGTAGCAACCAAGAGCAGCTACATACTGTAGCCGTGCCATTAGAAGGAGATGGTCCAATCCACACGATAACTGAAGTCTTGAATCAGGCTATTTTGAAGTTGGTGCTCTTACCCTGCCAGGCAAGTCCGATACCAATTGGTTAGCCAGAAATTATGCAACGATTGGTTGGCCAGGACGAAAATCTTTCCGCAACTTCTTCCTTAACTCTTATCTGACAGGTGAAAATCACAGGGACCACTTGCGATTCAGAAGCCTATAACAATCACATCCAAACTTCCGACCGATTCTACAAACTACTAGGTGAAGAGCAAGTCTCATAGTGTAGAGTAGCGCTCAAAAGTATTCGACCAACT
>UZAF01016448.1:0-25000 GCA_900617895.1 Haemonchus placei | reverse complement strand
TAGCGCCGAACGGCAAACTATACCAAACTAAAAAGCCATGTGATAGTTTACGATCGCAACATTTTTTCAATGTTGACACATCTGCCTCGAGGTTGGCACCTGCCTCCGTTTTTGCTGCTGTTATTCAAAGCTTTTGAAAGCAAACTCAAAGCACTAAACTATATGGGAACCGGTCTTGGCTTGATGGATATTCTACCAAAATTATTAACAAAATTATATACAAATTATACCACTTACACTCCCAGAAAATTGATGGCCAAGCGTTTCGTTGCATTCAGAACTTTTCTTTTATGAGCTCCCCCTCCCCCGTTTGGGCACCTCTAATACTTCGAAGGAAGAGTTTGTTCTCTCTGGAGAGAGTTGGTTCTCTCTGTTACTGGACTTTCGGAGGTCATCTAAAGAGTGAAGAGTTTAACGAAATCGAAATTCGAATTTTTGACAGCCCACGAAAACGTACTCGTTTTTCATACAAAATCTCAGGAAAGGCCAAAAAGTGAGGCACATTGAGGAGTTCTCGTTCATCACTGACGGCCCCGACTGTCTGAAGGTTTTACAATGCATTATAAGAAAATAATTAAGCCTGTTAGAAGCAATTATCCCTCGAAATTTGGCATTTAGCAGGATAGGGCCAAAACGGTACAAGTGCCTACCCTGAGGTCATGTGGGTTTGAAACATGTTTTAAAACGTTCTTGTTGATTTTGAAATTTGGCGAATCATTCCAGATGAGTCACGAAAGGTTTCCACGATTCTCTTATCACTATGCTACACTGAGCCTTGAACTCAAACAATGATTCATCCTGATTGTGCAATTTGGGGCTTTTTTAGGTGACGATAAGACGTCAGTTCACGCAAATCACTCGGCAACCTTCTCAGCATCTATCCAGTATGCAAAGCCATCTCATGAAATTGTTGATTGGGGCTACCATCTGTGCTGTTGCCACACTCGTCTTTATATGTATTAGCTTATTTACTCAAGGTTTGTTTATACTTCTCGGCTTGTCTTTATTCAAGCTACTTCTTCTTCTTCCGACTGATCTCGAGCCATCTAAGGGTTTCGCTCAATCCACATTATTTAGGCAGTTTTGTTATAGTAACCCTGAATAATTTCATTTTTCTTACTTACAGTAAGGCGAAATAATGGGAATTGAATTTCTCGCATAAACTGCGGCTTTTTCACACTCTCCTCGTTTCATTCCTGCTAATCGAAAAGGGGTGCCAACAAGTAACCAGTAAAATATAGTCACTGATACCTTTACCATAACCCTAACACAGGTCCCTATTGTTATTCAGAGTAGGTAAAAGTACGAGTAGAAGTAAGTAACGATCGAAATATTCAGGAAATAATATAGTACGGTATGTTCAGAAGTTCAAATAGGGATAAAAAGTAGTAATGCTTAATAGGGAAAAGTTGTATTTAATCATGCCAGATTACTTCCCTCTGTCCCAAAACACAAAAATTTTATGAACGTAATAAATTTTTCAATAGGTTTCCAAGGCCCATTGAGAAATCGGAACAATGGGTACCAAAATGACGCCGTTATCTTTGCCATATCAATATGCTGGCGTCAAGACGTCCGGATTAGTAAACGCTGGAGCCCTACTGTTACTGAGTTTGGAAAATTCGTAAAGTCGCTGAAATTAACAGAATGAATTCAGAGATCTCTGGAATATATTGGAAATATATCTATAGGCAACTGTTGAGTAACAAGTTCGCATTCCATTTCTTGAACAAGTTGTGCTATAAGCTTCAAAATCCGTGATGCCATTGACTCTATAAAAAGTTGACTCCTTAATCGGGTAACTAGTAAATTAGAACTACAACTGAAAGAGGGTATCCATGTCAATACAAAATAGAGATGTGTGGAAGGCAATCAACGGCTCAAATCGAATGGTCTTATTCAAAATACCATTTTCTTTACTATTAAATATTCATTTCAGGTTGGGTTGAAGTCGATGTCTCAGAAATGGGCCTAACAGTTACTGGATCGTCCGGGATTTTTCCATGGAAATGCGTATCTTTGGGTACCTGTAGTGTCTTCTGGAATGTAAGTTTCATAGTGACTCTGCTTCAAATAGACTGTACTAGTACAGTTATTGTAAGTCATCTGAAAAAATCTGGGACAATTGTCACTTGATTAAGTGATGAAAAGTTCTATCATTCGTACACTACGTTGGAAAATTCGTTACCGTCCAATCAATAATCGTACATTACGTGAAACATTCAACGATGAGCGCTATTGACATAACCTTCTTCTTTTTGATGTTGTTTGCTTGGATATTCCAAATGGCCGCACTCATTACTGCATTCGTGGCACTGTAAGTTTGAAAATGACGATTTTACTTCAGTATTAAATCATTCAGAAAAATCGTTGGTCCAGGAACCTCATGAAAGGGGTCTCGCTTTTTTTGAACTTCTTCTAACCCAAGGCCATCATATATGTATTACATCGATTGGCAGAAGAATCAACAGGAGATTCATTGGCTCCTCAATATACAGTAACCTTGATTGTGTACCGCTAGGTCACCGCGCGGATTTTCCGTGTGTGGCAAGCGGCAGAGTGATCCATGATCTCATAGATATGCAATTGAGTAATAGTAAAACAACCTTAGTAAGCAAACAAACAAAAATTCTTCATAACCCTTGGATCTCTAATTCCTGGAAAAAAAAACTGATGAATGAGTCTAGTGTTCTGTAAGCTTCAATAAAGGACTATCAAAGTTTCGAGCAGTTAGTCCTGCTCGAAACTTTGATAGCCTTTTATTGGAGCCTACAGAACAGTCTTACAGAATACCTAAACTCACGGCGAAGTTCTTTTTTTTCAGGTTGGTTCCTAGACTAAGATACAAATTTATGCATCAATTTTGTGGCACACAGACACTAATTACTCTGTTCCTCATTGTTGAATTGGTCTTGTATGGAATCGAATATGACCGAAATTTAGGTAAAGTGAACATGTTTGTTTCTTTTGCAGTACTTTTCAGTAAAAAACTGCCTCTCAGTAGTAGGCGAGAGACCAGTTATGATCTACAAATGATCTGCAAATATAGTTGTGGTCTACAAATGTACTTCCTGCTATAAATTTGACGAATTTCAGGAACCCTGAATTACATCCCCGGAATAAGTGTGTCGGTAAGTCTCAAAAATTTTGTAACAGACACCTGCCAATGATTTTCCTTGTTACAGCTTGCCTACTCCTACTGGTTGTGCCTGGTAGCAGCAATCTTCTCAGTAGTAACATTTATGATCGCTGGAGCAGCTACGAAGAGAGCGCGGCATCACGGCTGTGATTACTACTAGTGCAACAGTCTCTTTGAGGCGTGCGGTCGCGTTGCGCTGCTGTTTGTTGCACGTTTCTCTAACACTTACAATTCCAGTCCTGTTCAGCCACTTTTCATTTGCTCACATTTTTTTTGTACGGCAATACTGATTTTCTACTGATTTCTGTTTATCAAGACTCATATTTTCATTTAAAATATAGCGAGCGTATTTTTTTTTTACTAGGCATTGAAGTCTACAGTATTACTGACAATGGTCGGGTAATTACATTATTCACTCACTTTCAAATCTCCCACCCAGTAAAAAACTACCTCCAGCTTAGGTTTGGAAGTGCTACTAAGGAATCCACAGGAAATTGATAGCGATTGATCTGGTAAAGCCTGTAGGTAGCTAACAGGCGCAGGTCTGCTTCAATTTTTCCTTCCCTTCAGTAGCACAAGGTCGAGAAATATGCAACTTACGGTGTGAGCCCTATTCTTCAAGTAAAACCACCTCCAGAGGGTCCAACATCAACCCAATTTCTAATTTGAATTCTTCCATTCTTCCTCTACATAGGTATTATCAAAGCCTACTCGATTTTAAAAGGATTTTCCATTTTGTATATTGACAGCCTATCTCCCATGTCAAATGAGGTTGTCCTACTAAATTAGTGCTTTGGAGTTTTACACTGAACTAGTTCTCTCGCACCTTTTGTTAAGTTGGTCAGTTAGCATGAATTACTGTGTTCTTCCCGAATCGCTGTTTCATTTCTTGAATAAAGTTTCTAAAGTATCTGCTTCACTGTAATACATCACAGAAGAGTGTGAAACGGTTTGGAAAAGTTGTTGACGCAGGATCTACCAGCCGTCGCAAATTATCAATAAGTGAGCTGCTTCCCCTAAATTAGTTACTTCTATGCGTGAAAAAATACAAAGCTGGTTCTGAACAGCTTTGAAAAGCGGAAAGTCATAAGAACTTCCATATTTGGGAGTTATAAGTGAAGTGACCCAAATTTTGCAACAGTTTTGAGGATAGGTATGTAGCTCAGAGCGAGTCCGCGGATCCTCTGGTATACGCTCGATTAAAAATTTTGCCGATAAAATGAGAAGCTCATTTGATGGGGGTAAATACAGTAGAATTTTCTATCACGATATTCTTGGGTCGAATTTGAATCGCCGAACTCGTAAGGCTTTCCGATCTCCTTCCGCAGAGAAATAACACCAGTTAACAAAAGACCGCTTTCATAGTCCGCGATCCGGCCCGCGAGCGCGCCGGCCGAGGGCGACGCTTGCCCCATGTTTACAACTGAATCTTGATCGATAACGCCGGTCGAGTAGTCTCCCGGCAGGCGCGCTCGCGGGCCGGATCGCAGACTATGAAAGCAGCCAAACGTCGTATCCAAACAGACTCAGGAACTGATTCCGGGCCGTAAGAAACTGCTGTGAGCACACTTCTCAGGTCTACAGTATGAAAGTCTACGGTAATAAAAATGACTGAAGATAAGTTTTTCACCATTAGCCTCGTCCGTGTTGTGCTCTCCACATTTGACTTCTACTCAGAAACGCAGTGAGGTTCTGAATAAGTATGTGGCCGATACAATAGCTCACGGTAGCCAGCTGAAGCACAACTCTATGCTTTCTATCCTCCCAGACGAGCCTCGTACCAATTACCCAACCCCGTAAGGATTGAATTATTGAAAGCATCAATGTTCAGGGTTGAAATCAATACGGACCATGCGTGTGTGATAGTGCGCCACTTGTCTATACATCACCTTGGTCCATGATTTGGTTATACAAATGATGAAATGTAGCTCATAATGTATAGATATTGTATCGCTCTTGATTCACGATAAGATGGTTACTGAGTTTTCCCCCTAGGAATACTCATTGGCCCCCAAAGGGTAATAGAAAGATCTCTTTCGCTCCCAAAATCTAGACGGTCAGGGCATAGTGGAAGCCCTGTTGCTGGCTTGAGCGGCTTCCCCGCCCCTCGATCGATGTCACGTCAGACGAGTGTCGAGGCGATGCGGATTGCAATTATTCACTCTAGGACCCATACACAATCAGCTGATCGCCGAGTGATAAGGCGATGTTCTTCTCCCATTCTTTTTTCCTCCGTTATTCTTTTTGCTGGCGCGATCTCTTTTTTTACTTCCTGCCCTAAAAGGCTGAAAAAGGTTAGCTACTTTTGCTGCTACTAGGAATTTTGTTTAGTTATGCTTATAAGTGAATGAATTTTGGCTTGTGTTCGCAACAGGGCCCACACGCACGCAGTGAGACACACTGTATAGTTCGTCCAAACGCCCCACTTTTCTTCATTCTTCTGGTCTCATTCTCGTCCAGCTCCATTTGAACGATTTTTCGAAGCCTTACTCCTCTTTGGAAACAACGATTCACGCAGTTCCTTCGCCTTCATCGCTTGACTTTATATCTTTCCATCTCTTCCATTTTTCGTCATAATCTAGATTACCCTAAACTATCGTGAACTGTGCCTTTAACTTAGCAACTCATAAAAGCAAGAATATTCTAGCAATTTCGATGGTAGACAGACCTAGAGCAGTATTCATCCCAGTTCAAGGTCATCGTAATAAAAAACAGGTTACTATGGTTGATTACGGTACCTGAGTAACGTTTTGCTGCAACAACATATTGCCTAGAGAATAGTGGAAAACATAGGCCTTCAAGCCAGCTATCACACCCACCACACTCAGGGGGTTGAGGCCATTGCACGTTCCACGGCCTCCGTAGGTTGTGAAATTCATAAGTGAGGTGTGGAATCAACTCGGTCCTACGTTTCCTGTTCAGTGAAAAGGGACCAGCGAGTACGTCTCTCGTTCATTTCACTCGGATGTTACCTACGATGAATTATTTAGTCCAGAGGTACTGTTAAGTGATCTCTCCATTTCTCCTATGAGTACACTTCCAAGAACAATGAGCTACAAGTGAAGCGCAGAATTTGCCGTTTTATCGAGGCTTATCGCTCGTCAAAGAGCTTGCGTCCGGGCGATAAGTGGGTGTATGGATGAGAGTCAATATCATTGAAACGGCGTTTTGATTACTCTGGACTGATTTCTGATTTCGTTGTTCTTTCGATGCCGATCACAGGTAACACCGAAAATCAGGACGACAGCGGAAGTGATGCCGACGACAATGAAGGTAATTTTCATTCTTTTTTTTATGGCATGTTTAAGATAAAATAGTTATCTGTTTAGTTTTCCAAAGGGGCCCATATCGCTACTCGCCCTAATACCCTTTCTTCTTTACAAATTCCAGCCCTACCAATCTCCAACAAATTCATTTTCTTGTAAGAAAAAGGTTCGATACGTTGAAGTTCTTTGAACAGACCAGGAAACCATGCCACCCACAGGATCGTTAACTTAACAGAAATGCCCTCATAATAACGCCCTCAACCTCCTTTTCTAGCCATCGTCCCCTTTGCAACCCAGGAAATCGATCGTCTCGTGTCCCATTCATTATCGACTTCATATAATGAGCTCCAGTGACGTTGTGTCAGTCCCTATGACGAGATGGTGCATCCCACCAAGCTCCTCTCACTTGATTGACTTCATCCGCTTCGTGGGAGTCTTCATCGTCTGGACTTGGTCTACAAAAATGGAAAACGACTCAACTACATCTTATCGGTGACGGACATTAGGGATTAGAATGTGAGGAGCTTGGTTAGGCCGCTAAAGTCCACTACAACTTCTTAAGGTATCCATGGTAACCACATACTTAAGCATCCTCGCATCTCATTAATATGAAGTCGTCAGGTGGGCAGTTCCGTGAATAGATGGATCACATCAAAACCTTGAGAATATTTGTTTTTTGCAGCTCTTCAGTCCCATCGGATTCTGCAAAAAAACGAAGTATTCAAATTACGAAATCAGTTCCCATTAAATAACTACAAAACCCCATAGGAAACTGAGAGCAGTCCTGAACATTGAAGTTATGTGGGCAGATTGGAGGTCGAAAAGCGACTAGCTACTCTCCTCCTGCACACTTTACCAGGAAATCATGAACACTGAACAAATTTCCCCAAGAAATTGGCTGATTACTGCAGAGTGGTTTAGGGTGGTGATAAGGTGACGTGTGCGTTGTTTACTCTTCTAAACAATACACTAGTGCGGGAAACATAAAATTTTTGATGAAAGTTAGACGCTGTTCGCTAGTCAGTAAAGTAATGTACATATAAGCAGAGTACACAAATAAAATAAATAAAAATAAAGTAATCATCTCAAACTTATTCGCTTTGTTCTGAGATTTCATTTACCTTGAGCAATAGGATAGCAGTATCACCTGTCACCTGTTGTCGGATGACCGTATTAACTTGGCACTTTTCCAGATTATGGAGATGAAGAGGAAGTAATTCAAAATATCTACCTTCATGTATGTAACGAAGAGGGCCAAGAGTTCGCCGGAGTTACCACATTCCATGGAATGGTATGATTTTGCAGTGAAGAGTTCTTGACTACCATTTCACTCCATTTGTTAGCGAGTTTTGTTTCTACTAGTTAACTAGTCTAACCAAAGTAAGCAGAACATGGTGAAATAGGCGGTAGACTGATGCCAAGCAAGTTTCAGATTCGTATCTTCACGTCAAGGACATGGACTTCATTGATATTCTGGGTACTGGTCGTCTCCACATGTTTAGTGTTCTTCATGATCTTCGTGAGTTATCAATTTCATTCTAAACTGGTAATTATTCACTTGGGTATATCAAGGAGGAATGCATAAAAATAACGAGAAAACCCAANCTTCTACTTTTATAATTTATCAGGCCGTTTGATACACAAAGAAAGGGCTTTACAGTTGTAGCTGATGTTACTGGCTGATCTAATTTTTAATCTTACTTGTTTACCGTTTGTGTGCCGTTTGTGAGTAATCTAGTAGGTTTTCAGAGCGGGTATATACTTTCAAATTATGCTAATGCAAATACTTTTATGCGCCGATATTCTGATGTGAATCACGTCGATAATGTATTCTTATTAATTTGTGGATCTCTGGAGTGAGTGTAGTTTTGTAGAATTCCACTGCAGTAAATCATACAAGTATTACAGGTTAGCTAGTCAGCACGTTTATGCGATTCCTCGAATCAGTTCTGTACATATCAAAGGTGATTGCCTCACAATCGAAGCTCGCACATTGAATAGGCGGTTGTCAATAGTATTTCAACAAGGTATTTCACACTACAGTATACTTTTGAAGTAAATCAGTATTGGCAAAAGGTCCCCTAGCTGCCAAACTGCTGTCTTTGTGACAGGTTTTCGGATTATTTCCCTGACAGGTTCAATCATGAAGTTCTCAGCTAAGTAGACGGTTGGCGAGTTTGGGTGTACCATCGTGCCCACCTCAAAGTGGCTCCAAGTTCTCCTCAGTTCATTAGTAGGCCAACTAAGCTTAATACTTTCTGCATCTGGCTTTTCCAAGTGGCGGTTAAGTCAAAAGGGTTCCAAAGTTCTCGAAAACACGCTAATGCTAAAAAATTTGAAAAAAAACTAAATATAGAATTTGAAAAAAATAAAAAATAATAAAACCCCACGACTTTTAGGAGAATCAAGCGTAATAAAGTGTTAGGTAATGTAGGAACAATAAATGAGAATGATTGTAGTGGCTTCTAATTTCTGGTTGAGATGGAAATATTTCTTCAATCCTGGTCTTTTTCCAGATATTGCCTTTACCTCTGAAATATCACTCACGATTTCCACTTCTTCCTTTGGTTCCCAACATCCAGTCTATTTGAGAAGTCGCCATCATCATCGATTATTCGTAGAGGCAACTCAAGTAGGCAAGTGTGTGATTTTATTCTTTCCTAAGCAATTAATAAATCTTGATTCAGCAATTGAATAGTACAAGTGTTCAACAGGAAGAGGGGGGGGGGGGGGGGTGTACTATGTAGTATAAGAATGACCCAATGAATAGAAAGATGGGGGAGAGTCAGTAAACTGAGAAAATTTCCCCATCCAAAAGAACCGACCGGCAAATTTGAAAGCTAGGACGTAGCAGCTAGAAGCTGAGCTGGGAAATTGCTCAAAGCGCAGCCTGCAGGGTACTGCCAGCGCAGCTTTCGTAGGAGCAGGACGTGGCGTATAAGTAGTGAGTATTTTCCTTTGTTTCATGAGATATAATTCCCCTTATTCAGCTTGAATTTTTCGTACTCTGCCAATTTATCAGCTACAGCAGGCGCTTCTAGAGTAGAGCGCTGAGCGTTGAGCGCTTATAGCTCGTAAGCCACGTTTGCACCCATGTCGTAGCTGCCTTTGTTTGCATTGAAGCACGTCACTTTCCAAGCAGGATTGCGTAGAGCTTTTTCCAGGTGATATAAATTCGTCACATTATACCATACTAGTCAGGAAAGACAATAACAAATAAGCATACAAAAAATGCCAGCTGGATCAACAAAATTGAAAATCATACAGCAAGACGCCCAAAAAGTTATGACTCCTTACTACTGTCAACCACGAATCAGGTGGCCATGCAACAAAAAGCTAACTTATGGAACTCAACAGTAAGCTTGGAGCAAGTTTCATGCGGAAACCCCTTCAATGACTGAAGTCATAAGAGGATGAGTTCTCGATGAATATCCAGCAAGCCTCATATTCACACAAATGCTTCCGATTGCTTTTGCTTCATGTTTTTTATTGATTGTTTACTCATTCATTTATTGTTCATCGAATTATTTACACATTTATTATTCTGATCATCATTTATTTTTGTGCAACTATTCAGATATCCCGACTAAATACAACACGTGCTCCATGTGTAAACGATTTCTCGGAGCTTACATGGATTCGAAAAGGTCGACCATTAGTTGAAGGCCTCGAACCGTATACTTTACAGGTATATTTGCATTGATTCTTTGGAGTTGACGAATTTTCAACTCTATGCTCCCCTTTACAGGCATGTGAACGAATGCAGGCCATCGAATGGGCCCTGCAAGAGAAGGGTTGCGTTCCGATGAAAATATTTGAGAGCAACACGCTCCCATCATGTCCGGAAGAGAATTTTCAACTTCATCACTCACTTCAAAAAGGTTGGTGTTCACAACCCCATACACACCATTTTTTACTAGTAAAAATCGACTTCGTAAAGAACTCTTAGAAAGTTGGACAATAAGGACCGGCTTAAACTAAATTATTTCAGAGTTAAGAGAGAGTAAGCTAAATTGCTATTGAGGGCTGGAAACTGTCAGGACGTGGAATTGCACAGTGGCCTGCAATCTCGCGGTTCGTGATTGGTTGACTAATAAGTCCACCAATCGCGGTCGCTCCAGGCCAAGACTCAAAAAGCTGTGTCGGAAGCAGCTTGGTTGTACGAGAACTTTTCTTTTTTTTGATAGATGAGCAACATTAATTCAGCAACTATCACAAGCGACTGATGATACAAATATTCCAGTTCGCTTTTTTTCTTCCGTTGAAATTCCCTTTTTTCCAGACTTCCCCTGCTATCCACCATGTTCTTCAGTAGAATGGCGGATCCGGTCATCATACTCACGAATATCGCGAGGCTTGAGGATCTCTCTTGAATTCAACAAAAAAATGGAAGTGCTGGTAGAAGTGCGGAAAATGGGCATAACAGACGTATTGTGTAAGTTTCGAAAAACCATTTCTTCACTGGTCATTTCCGAAAAAAATTACTTCAGCATTCGTTGGAGGTGGTACGTCGCTATTTCTTGGCTGTAGCTGTGTGACTTTGATGGAGACATTTGTGTTTCTTCTCAAACTAGTGATACAATCAATCAATAAAGCTTCATATGAAGGTGTTGGAGCCGATGATGGTAAGCAAAACGTCGTCATTTAGACTAACATCCTATTCCTCGGTCCTATTCTAGTGGGGCCAAATTTCCCACTTCTCTCATCAGGTCTCTTTGGGCCTGGGCCCAGAAATAAAGTTTCAAGCTCAAAGTATTGTTTATTTAAATATTCTCACAACTTAATATGCTCAAAGTAAACCCTTCAGAAACAAAAATTGAATGTCCCGTTGCTGCCGATAGTTATGCTACTCAGACCTTGCAATCGAATCAACATATTCCTCCGAAAGCTCCATCAAGTGCGTACCTTTCAAATCAATCAATAAGACCATTTTTGTTTTCATTGTTTTCCTATGGCTATTCCTGTTAGGAGTCGACATGAATGAGGGAGATGTTATCGGTTCCACTATGCCGGCGTCACCACATAAATCGATTCATTGTGTCCGGTAGGTATCGGTTTTTACTTCCAATTACTTCAATTGATCAATAATTCATTCATGATAGTTACAGGTTCCTACAATCAGATGAGATTGTTGAAGATGATACGCATCGGCATCACTATAGACTTCGTCCACCATCCTTGTCAGAATTAAAATTCAAGTGCGTTTTGTTTTGAATTATCGCAATTTGGCTATACTTTTGAGAAATACTTACAAATATCTTCTTCTACTCAATAATATAGGAGGATATCAATCTATTTTACTTTTTCAGCAGCACATTCAACGAAATGGATACGCATAACATAGGTTAGTTACATTTAGAACTTTATTCAAATTAATCTTCGTCTTTTACTGGGCATTTACTTGAGTGGGCTACTTTTTAGATTTGTATTTGAAGTTGTGGGTTTGTTCAGAAGCTGATTTCGAATAAATCGACTTGTTCGAGCCACCAGTTGGACAACCCACTGTTTTTGCTTTCCTGTAGGAGTCTGGCGTCAATTAGAATGGAACTGAGGGAGGATACAAGGATAAAAGGCTTGATTGCCTGGGGCAACGGAACTCTATCCGGATTTAGATGTTCGGATTATGGAACCGATAGCAACGCCCCCTATCAGCAGCCATTTTTGGTTTATTCACAGACTTGAGCTGGCGTTTTCCCCATTTATTGTTCTCATTTTTCGGTGAAGTTGGCAGATTTTCAGAAAGATCTCTGAAGAATCTTCCATTGAGTCAAAGGCTTACCTTCGACGGCAACATGGAACGTCGTCGTCTGAAACGGCAATGCGCCGTTGATATTCCTGATGATAAACTCGATCAAGTAAGTTCACGTTGGGTACTCGGACTTCAGAGAAATTCAGAGTAGTCAGTATATAACTACAATTTGGGCACATCCAGGCTATTCTACTTACTAACGAGTAGATGGTGAGGGATAAATATTATGGCGTGTACATAAATTCGGTTTCAATTTCAGTATCTCAGCGAACCAACCGGCAAACACTCGTTTTGTGATGACTTCGATCGTAAGCATCCAGCAAGACTTAAAAGTAAGTGGTCCTTCCGAGGATTGGTTCCAATTTTTCCAAGTTGGAAAGAAGAATAGTACAAATCATGACTTTGGGTCTTGGGACTAGTTAGGGCTACCCCCACTACCCCGACATACCACAGAGCTGTTCCTCTGACCAAGGGATCTACAATTTGACTTGAATAGGAGCGTCAAAACTAGGTCCGTTAAGGCCAGTGTTAAAGTCGTCTTCACCGTTTCAGAGTTTCCCGAAGCGTTCCTCTTCTTCCACCTCCTCTATCCAAGTTATGAGGAAGTAATCCCCCAAAGTAATCGAATGGGTAAAAAAGCAACTGCCTAGCTTTCAAATCCATAGTTTCCTCTTACTTACAACACAGAATTTCTCTTAATTACAGAAAATTATTCTGAACGGGGAAGTTGCTCAATTGCAGGGCGTGGTAGCGACTACTCTACCATCTCCCGATATTATCTAAAAAAGCCGGCTTTAAATGGACATCTTATAATTGGGAGAAAACGATCTCGAGTCGTACTCATTATACTTTTATTTTCTACCTTATTTTGTTTATTAGTACAAGAAACTGCTCAACTTCAAATTCCAGTTCGTCGAATTTCAAGTGTGACGTCACGTGGTTCGACATCCAGTTCTCGAGCTAACGTTCACATCGTTGAGCACCCACGTCGTCGCAGTCAAATATACAATAAATTCATGACAATGAATGATTTTTGAAAACGTTATTTCGAAATTGTATTATTTGTAGTAAATAAAGATAATGTAGTATTCTACATGATAGAACATGTACAGACAAAGTGCCAACGAAGAGGATGAAATTCGGGAACATTCTGGGACTTGACGAAAGCAAATTTCCAAAATTTTGCAAACTGTTCTCTATTGCCTTTACTCTGGTTACTATTAAGGACAGAATATGAAGTCTTTTGGCGATAGTCAATCCCGATTCGATGATGTGCCCTGAATTTGACTTCCATTCAGAATCGTTGTGGCGTTTGGAAAGCACGTGTGTCCTGTACAATGACTTACGGCTGCCCGCTGGTGCACAAATCACTGCTTTTATCCTCCCAGACGAGTCCGGTACCAGCTCACTGATCCCAGAGAATGAAAGATTTTGTGAGGGTGCAACGGTTTAACTTTTCACTTATACTGTTACTTAGAGTACAGCCAGCGAAATCCGAATTCCGTTTTTAAACGAGCTAGTGACTCCAGCGATTTTCATGGGTAGCTAGGGGACAACCGCCTTACTTATATGTCAGTTGTCGCAGGTACCTGAGTCATAGCATTGGCCAGATGAGCACACAAACCCTTAATATCGATTCAATACAACATTTACTACTTTAGGAAAATAATAAAGTGAAGTAAATGCTACCTGAATGGAAGAAGAAAAGGTCCGAGAGGTTTGCATGAGTACAATCCTAAGCAGTAAGCCAACTGTAAGCCAAAAATCGTTACAATGGCGTCACTACTTAAAAATGTACTTCAGACGTGAAGGGATCGGTTACAAGTTATTTGAATATGATGGTAGACACCAAAGTAGATGCCGAGGTGTGATGAAGAAGTGTCCGCGATTTTGAAGATGAGGGAGGGTGAGCGCCGAGTGGTCTTCTGTATACACCGCACACATATCAATGACGACTCAAGTGGCCGTTCTCACTAAATAATTGAATCCCACCGACTTTGAGTGACCGTTGATCAGCCAAAATTGCTGGAAATTGCAAAAATTTGCTTAATTTCCAGAACTGTCTAGTGACTATTTGATAACTTAGTAAAAAAAACCAATTTAAAAGTAATTTTTCTGAGAAGGTTTCGGACCGAACAGCCTCAACATAATACTTCCCGCATTACTGATAATATACTGCAAATACTGACGGTCTTCCATGAAAAATTCAGACGAGCTAAAGGAAAGTTTGAAAGGTTAAAGCAGAATTTCAGTTGAGTTTGCTTTTTCAATACTTTCACATGCAATATTAAAAAATGCTGGACAAACCAGGGCATAAAAACCTCAAAAAGAAATGAAATACAAGAAAGAGCGTGTTGGAAGAAAATCAAAGTTACTATTTGAGTAGTTGGGTTCCTAAGTTCTGAAGAAAGTCCTTTCAAAACCAAAATAGTTGTCACAGCAGATTGGGGAGGGAAGAAGGGGGGAGGGGGGGGGGGGGGGGGGGGGGGACGTCTGTGTGGACCTGACGATAAAATTCCCATTCATAGACGAGTGAATTGCCCTGTGACATCCAAGAGGCTGATGTGCCAGTCTTACCAAGAGTTGAGATAAATAGAAGTTGAAGTGTCGCCAATAAAACATGAGCCCATGTTAGAGTAAAAAATGACCGGGAGAGCGTCTGAATGGGCCTCATTTCCGTATTCTCTTCGCCTGACCCCCACAAATATCCCATCAAGCTCATTGCCGACGGCAATGATGAGGTCCGAATCGCAAGCGAAATGGACAAAATCAACGGTCACTCTCGAATTTTGTCTGTGTTTGTATTAACTCTTCTATTTCATTGAAGGAACAGTTTACGTTCGAAATGGGCTCTTGAGATTTCTCCTTCAATTAACCTCTGGTCCTCAAAGATAGACTAAAAGACGCTGTCGGGTCGAAAAACGGCCAAGAAGGGCGTAAGAATGGCCCCAAAAACGGAATAGCGGACGTACGCATCCAAGGTGCACAGGTTCCTAAGCGTTGTGAAAGCTATAGAGATTGCACCATTCGCACCAGGACCCACAACTTGCACGTAGGCAGCTTACTGCAGCAGTGGCGCAAACACATGTATAGCTCGTCCATTCACCCCTCCCATGCAACATCTATCGCCACATTCTCACCCAACCCCTAAATTCAGTACTTTTTCGAGACTTTATTATCTCTCTATATACGCAGCTTTTCGCGCTTTCTTCGCCTTTCTGCACTATTCCGAGCTATCATTTTCATTACTCGCCTGAAACTCGACACCGCGAAATTATCGTAGCCTGCTCCTTTAAATACGCGTACAGATTACAACATAGTTGAGTCATCAGTGAATAAGATCAAGATTCAAATGGTGTTCTGATTCGATCGAACTGTCACATTTGAACCGCAAAGCCTTGACCTAAACAGCCTTAGAAATTTCTGGCCTTACGAGAGGGTTATCTAGTTTGAAGATCACCTTTGTGAGAGGACTACGGCACTACAAGATGAAAATTCAGCCGGTACCTTGACAAATACCCCTTTACAAGTTCAAGTGCCGCAGAAAGGTGATTACTATTGATTATTAATTCTTGCTTGCCTTGCTAATTCCTACTGGTAAGTTAGGGATTACTTCTAAGTGTGATGGGACCGACGAAACGACTTACTGCGTGGTCAACAAAGCAATGGCAGCGGCGTAAGCCACCGCCCAGACAATCGCACGCGACGTCGCGTAGCTTTGTCGATGTTGAAATTTTAATTCTCGAATGCTCCCTTTCTTTAAATGTAAGAGAATACTTCTTCACCAATGGAGATTTTTTCTCTGTACGATATCAGACAAAAGACCATTTAATTCTCGAATGCTCCCTTTCTTTAAATGTAAGAGAATACTTCTTCATCAATGGAGATTATTTCTCTGTACGATATCAGACAAAAGACCAGTTTTTCGTGAATGTACCGGTAATGCGAAACGAAAGCCGATGTTGTGTGAGATTTCCTCGAGTGTGTAGATGGGAGCATAATAGTAGGTGAGAAAAATAGTCTTTACTTCGAATTTACGCTTTACCAATTACAGTTTCACCAGTGATTAAACTACGTTACAGAGTCCTTCGGACACATTACAGGTGTAGGAACCTGGACATTCGGCATCGCTAGTACACGGATTGCCAAGTGAGTAGATCAGTTGATTCATATAGTTTCCTCTGAAATGTCATAAAATTAAAGCTAAAACAACAGAGATGAAGCAGCAAATGGGCGGTTTATCATGAATTTCTTCGGCAACCTATCATGTAGCCGCATGGCACCGCACGGCAACACACGCGGCGCGCTATCTCTAGGATATACTCTGCGCAGACGCAGACGCTTTTACGAATGGCACCTCCTGACCGACACTTAGCATAGTTTTAGGCTAGCTTGAGAGCGGCGCAAGGTTAAGCATACAAGCAAACCCATCAGGCCCTAGCACATAGTCCGTCACTAGGCCGACCTCTTCAGTAGATAATTATCGATTGAACGTTGGTGAATCAATATAGAGGAGAAACGTGAATGTCTCGTTTCCATCCAACGGTCAACGCGCTAAGAAAAGTCAAAAACTTGTTTTCAGTGATTTTAAACGTACTGTGGGCCATATTGGCAGACAACGTAAGTGAACGATGGACAGTGCTGAATCGAGCAGCCCAGTTTGTACGTGCGATCCCATGCCATCTGAACTGGGGATTTGAGAAGAACGATGACTCAAGATCTAAACAGGGGAAAGGGACCAGCCGAGCTCACCTGTGAATAATGACCAATCTGCATATTCGGTCTATTCCATAGCTCTTGAGTTAGATTATTTGCCTGTCCTACACCGTAGGTTTTGAGTTCATCCCACCAGGCTTGCGAAGACTGAATATTTTATATTGTTTACTGGTTTTGTGGCATTGAGAACGTCCTATAAAGGTCCAACCAACCTGAGCGGCGCTCTCGACTCTATCAGCGTTCAGTATTGAAGTCCTGAAGAGGTTTTCTCCGAATCCAACACGATCTGCTGGTAATGAGTGTTCATAGACGCATTTCTGACTGTGCTTGATTGCAGATGCTTCAATATCACAGTCGTAGACCTGGGACGAATTCTTAGGATTCTCATCTAGTAGTCACGTCAATGCCGAGCCAAATGAAATGAGACCACCAACCATTTTCAGCATTTTCGAAGCTTTGGGAGCGTTTCCTCCAAGTGCATCCGGCTCCAGACCTTGGGCTACGCGTGACCTATGTTTGTTATTCTTATTAGGAGCCGAAATTTTCAAATAATTTTTAATTGAAGGGTCAATTTTGGCAATCTGAACTGGTTGCACGTTGTTTTTATATTTACCTATTTTTTGAATTAATGTTTGCGTAAAACCGAAAGAAACCTGAGATAGTTATGCGTGTCGAGGAACTTCTTTCGTGCGGCATCGGTCATGTTGGCATTTGATGGACACATCGTGTTGGCACCAGCATCTGCGAAATTCTTTTACAACAGTCTTTTCACCATGGATTCTAAGCATCACAGCTTTCAAAAAATCCAATGATCGATGGCAAAGTGCTGGAGTCTAATAGGGGAAGTGTCGGAAGCGCATAAAATTATAGCGCGCGACGAGCTGGTTCAGCCTCGGTGAAGACAACCTTCAGTGCTATGGGAATCACGATAATCTTGCACGTTCAATTGTCCGCTATGCTGAAGTTACTAACTTATTCTGCCGCTATCGGTTTTCGATCGACAGTGGGTGCATTCGGCAGATAGTGGTGGGAGGTTGACCTCGGGAACCGGGCAGTAGGATCGGTTTCGTGTAATGGATTTGCCGCACGCGGCTGTCGCGGACCATTCGTTCCCTTATTACAACTCTGGCATTCTTCATACAGCTCAGTCGATATACGATCATTATTTTAGGCATGATTCTACTGTAAGTTCTATTGTTCCTGGATTTTCTCCCTGCCGCTGCATTCTGCTACATTCCTTCGCGCGCGGCGTCCCTCTTGCCGCGAGGCGACAATTTCGATCTTACTTACCACTGACCCTGCTTCGTGTCACCATTGCAATGCCGGTGGCGGCAAGGTGGCAGAAGCCTACTGTACAGCAGTACTTCTACAAATGTACTTTTTTACCTACATTTTCAAGCGCTTCACCCCCACAACATCCCCTCTAGGATTTAGTGCTTTCGGATGTAGTCATCCCCCAAAGAACCTACATAGCAACCGGCACCCTTCAGGGTGTACTGGTGAACTCTATCCTCCAAAGAAAGTTCAACTAACCGACCGATGCCATAGAATGTCTTCGTAACGCCCTGGCCTAAAGAACCGGAATTCTATGAATTATAGCTGCCCAAGGCTGGCAAGCGGCGACATTTTGGTCTCATAGCCTGTTTATGACTAGGCTTGTAAACTTTGATTTGAACTGGAGTCATTTCACCGTTGTAACTGTGAAGACTGACTATACTGCTGACTACTTACTTAATGCTGACTGCTTACTACTACTTATGAAAATAATTATTTCCTAAATTACTATTTACGAGGAAAAAAAAGCACCTGGATCTTCGGGTCCTTTTACACAAAGTCTTCCCTCACAAGTTGAACCAGGGTACGTCGTGCAGTCGGATGCCGATGTACAGGCCGTACCGTTTTCCCACATTACACCGTTCGTATAGTAACCACTGGAAAACGTCTTGGAATTGTGCCAACATATAATAGCAAATTTTGAAAATCTTTTGATTTCATTTCCTGTTTCAGAGCTCACATCTTGTTGTAGAGGCAAGTAATCGTAAGTTTTGTTACGTCACAGACCTTGTAAGCACAACCAATTCCAGTAGTTTTCGAATGAACCATCTGAAAAAGTTTTGATGGAACCTTCTCATATCATAAGTGCTGGAAAAATTACACTTATCCTTAGCTTTTTTTTTCACGGGAATGGGAAGAAAGTTCAGCAAGTTGAAATTTTTGCTGTTTTTTTCTTGCTTTTTAGTTTTTTTTTATTTTTCTCCCTTTTATTTTAATGCAGTTTGATGTTTTGAATGGCATTAAAATGACTTACATTGGCAAATGTGTAGAGATTGGAGTCGACATATTTATTCTCAGGATCAGTGCTACCGTATTGACGGACTTTGCCCCACCATGTTGACAATGCCGTTGCTATATTATCTTCGATATTCATAGATACCGTCAATCCATTGAAGCTGAAGTTAAAGGAGTTTCAAAAAAAGAAGCTGTTCTTCTGTACCTACAACGATTTCGAAATTTTCTACTTCGAATGTTAAGGTGGCGAAGTTTTAACAAAATCGTGGTAGGAGCGATTGGGTATGTCATCGGTAATGTTTGTCGGCAAGTCATTTTAGGTTGTGCGATAGAAACAGCGCTTGACAAAGGAAGCGAAACACAGGGGAGACGGGCAGTAGGAACAGTTTTGTGTAATCGATCCGCCGCACGCGGCTATCGCGGAACATTTGCCTAATTATAACTGTTCTAGCATTCTTCAAACAACTCAATCGCTAAGCGGATATTGCTTTTGGAATGGTCCTACTGTTAATTCTTTTGTTTCTGTTTGTCTTACATTCTGCTGCATTCTGCTACATTTCTTCGCTCGCGGCGTCTCTCTCGTCGTGACGCGACCATTTCGTTCCTACTGCACCACACCCGGAGGGAAGTATACAGAGAAACAGTAATGCCAGGAAAGCAGCTCAACTGGTCAGGGTAGGAGGACATATTTGAAGGAGTTGAACGTAGTCAGGGTCTTACAAGAATCTATGGACCACAAACTATAAAGTGATCTGCAAAAATCCCTTACTTCTGAAGGTTTTGCGACAGACCGCTGAATGACCCCATCGATGTCGGGCACTTGGCGATATAGTCTTGTGCCTGCTGCTCAAGGGAGCAGTCCCATTCCTGAAGCGAGTAACAAATGAAAACTTGCTATCACACTCAGTATGAGTGCTACTATAAACTGCCTCTCTAGCTACCGGGAGCTCACTCGATCACAGCAAATAACTTACAAATAGGAATCTCTAATCTATTTCATTATTATTGATGATTATCAATTTTTGTTCAGTTTTATTACTTCTTTATTAGTAGCATTCATTAGTTAACGTTACGTCAACTAGAAAGTGATTTTAGGGTTGCGAATCGCCAGATTTTGTAAGTAACGATAATAATCAAATATCACAGAGCTTTCTAACTTCTACGGTTACCAGAACTATAAACTTCATTGAACTGGACGAACGGTCAAATGTAGTGTTTAATAAGCTCTACAAAATGGAGGTGAGAAAAACACCTTCAAATTCAAATTCAATTTCAAATTTCAAAGGAGTTTAAAGTAAAAAAGTGAAAAGTAGTAATGAAAGTAAAGGGAATTATGGGGAAAGGAGGTAGCTTCTGGGTGGGCTTTTATCTTTATCTAAGGGAGAGGATCTTTTTCTGGGAAGAGGGTATGGTTGTATCAAATGGTTGCCTATGCCCCATTCAGGATTACGGTCTGCTTCAAGATTCTTATCTTCCCAGTTAGACGAAAAAAGAGTCGAATTCATATCAACACTAGGATATGGTGTACTGGGTGAATTCTGCATTTTCGGCTTCGAATTACTGAATCTTACCATTCTGTACATGTTCTTAGCTGATGGCAGTGAACCACACTTGTTCGGTTCCAAACCCATGGCCACACTGAGCCGAGCTTCGTTATGAGCATTCAGAAACAGCATTCTGATACGGTCGTTGTTTCCCGAATTTGAGCATCCGAACGCTGAAAAATGAAAAATCTAATTTCTGGAAAGATAGAAAGAGGTTAAAAGATTGTAATTACATTGTCGTTTCGCTCGAATACCAGATGACAGGGCGATGCCGAGTGTTGCCAGCTACAATGAACAATTTTAAGGCTGTTTCGGAATTGTTTATTTATATACTGAATATTTAGTTGATCTAATAGATTTTTGCACGAATTGAAATTTTTTATTTATTTTTGTAGAGCAAAATTTGGAAATGAACATTCTGAATAATCTTGAACGCTTAAAAATTGAAGAATTTTTTTCTGGATTTCTTTACATATTATATTTACGAGTTCACTTCCGTTTTCCGACCTTCTGACTTATACGAAACTTTAGTTGTAGTGACTTTTGAAGGTAAATTCATCGTACCAATAAAATCACAGCTGTGTACGGTAGCATGGCAAAGCGCTGAAAAACATACCACCATGTTCGAACTGATTATATTTGTATTAGGATTGCACTGCATTCTTTTATTCAGCTGCCGTTTGCAACGCGTAGAGGAGAGTGTGGAGGTCGGAGGTCTGTAGCGTGTCCCAGCAGTTGCCAGTCAGAGTTCAACTTCGCGACTGGGCAGTGTCCTAGCAGCTAAGGTCCCAGGGTTACTGTAGATCCTCAAATGGACAACACAGAAACAAACAGTGCCTTAAACTAGCCAGAACAGAATTTGAGCTATGAGTAAGCAATACCTCGGAGTATTCTCAGGAAAAGCTTAGAGCTGTGAGTTGGGTGGGGCGTTGGTCCTTTCGTTTACCACGAGAGTTGCTCCCTAGTACGGTTGGGGAGCCATCTGCCCAGACACATTCTTGTTCGTTTTCAGTGAAAATATATTGTTACTGCTGTAAGCCAAAAAAATATTGTTTTAAGCCAATAAAAAAGGTCTGGGGGTTATTTATCCTAACCAGTCCAGCTGCATGTTTTTCTACCTACCATGTAAACTACGATATGTAGTACACAGCGAAAACATATTTTCTGAAGGACGCCCCAACTCCCTTGTCCGTGCCGGTACGATAGGCTTCAAAGTGAACAATAAATGTTATTTGTGGAACTTATATGACAGTGGCAATTGTAATAATGCTCATTACAATAGCTTTATGTGTTTGGGTTAGGACAAAATGGTTTGACGATAGGAAGATTTTGAGATCATCGAAACAACTTCGCTATTCGAAAACACATATTTCACATTCCCTTGACAAGACATAGTCCTAAATTTCCGCGGATTTCAAAGCTCTCAGATTAATATTGTTGGAAGCGTCCTTCAGATCAATTACAAAATGCTCTTCAGGTGAGGAGGGGAAGGAGAACAGGTAGCTCTGGCCACTACAGGAGGTACCGGTTAAGGAATATGGTGATAGAATTCAAACAGTTACCAGGAAACTATCTCAAATTTCGGGATACCGTTTCAAAAAAAAAACTGAGGCGGCGCTTCGATTTCGACGAACCAAAGTTGTTTCAAGACTGAAGCCAATACTACGGACGACTCAGTCCAAGTAATGATGGTGGGTCCTCTTAGCTACATAGTAATGGAAGGAGCAGAAACTGGACGAAAATGTGTTTTTTTCTGGAAGTTTAAAATCTCTAATGGTAAGTGCGAATAGTAGTAATCCAGTGATATCAGTAGTAATAGTAGTGGGAATATAGAATATAAGAAATTTACAAGCTGTTTTCTTTTCGTCGCACAATGAGCTCGCTCTCGTTTGCACACCAGCTCACCTGCACTTTAATTTCTATCTTCCGACTTTTGATAAATTTTTATAAGTACGATCATCAACTATCGCATTGGTCGTTGATCTCATGAACATTGAGCTTCGTTTTCCATGCGATTTTAGATCGGTTGGGATCAGCCTTTTGACTTTTGCTTCCTATAACGTGAATCAGAGAACGCCATGACATTTTTCTGATTCGTAGCCGGCCCACTGGCAGATATTTGCACATTCCCATCCCGTATCCCATATAAAACATTGAACACTATCTATCCAACTATTTGATTTTACGTCATAATTGACAATAAATGGCATGTAGGCAGTAAATTTGAACAAAAATTTTGTAAAAGAAACTTTGGCAGTCATATGTTCCCTAGAAGGTAAGAAAAATAGCTAAGTTCAAGCTTCGTTCGAGGGGCCCTCCCCTTGACATCCTTCATTGATATATAATTTAAAAACTTTGTTCGGAGCTTAATAGTGCATTTCATGAGATACCGAAAATTCCACTTTAGAACAATTTTGGCTGAGTCCCTTGTGATTTTCGATTTTTGTTTTCATATAACAAAAACCGAAATAATTCTCTCAAAGAACAATTACTTAAAATTACAATACAGTCATTTCCAACAATTCATTGTCGCCATAAATATCGGATATTTATCATTTTTATAAATAATCCATTTCAGTATGTCCCGTTGTCTACTGTTGGTCGTGGCACTTTCGATCGCCATCGAAGCAGCGGGGCCAAGTTGGGGTGCATGGGGTCTATGGAGTCTAGAGTGCGCAGTGGGTAAACAGTTAAAGTCTGTTTAGTATGAATATTACTTTTTATGAATATTACTTTTTAGTACTGGTAAGGCCACCATCAAAACTATATTGACCAAACATATTTTACAATATACGGCATTTGCAGTCATGCCCCGGAGCCGTTTCACGTGGTCGCACAAGAGTTTGCATTCCTGGTGACGATTTGAGCACGTGCAGGTGAATTTTGGCACGTACACGTTCCATGCAAACATTCAATTCAACACCATACATATCTCCCCATTCTTTACATGTTATTATTTATTTTTGTGTTCCTTATTTATTTTGGATAACTAAGTTTATTTCAAAGTCAATTTATGAAACAAAGATGCCTTGCATTCTTTCGTTTCTCCATTTCTTCTTTCTCTAAGAAGTAGCGACCTTGTTTTCGTCGAAAATTTCTGATAGTCTTTTTTACATTTCATTGAAAATAACATTTTTGTTATTGCGCTTCCAAATTGTCTTTAAGTCGCCTGTTAGATAGCTCTAACCTAAGAGCTAAAGGGATCCATCCTTCACTGGCAGTTAGGCTCTGCCGTTAGTGAGGGGGACCGGTTTGTAACTGGGATGCTGATACACGTCCTACAGGCCTTTTAATCTACGTTTATCCTACTTCAGTCTGTTGTCCCCCTCACCCTTCAACTTCCTCACCAAATATTTTTTAAAACAAAAGCTGGATTTCATATAAAAGAGCATTTTTGCTGGTACTACGGTAACGCGTATCCTTTACTCATCAGATGAACTATTTCAGCGGATCCCGTATTGAGTTGGAGCATTGCCAGAATTGCACTGGTCAATGGAGTGAATGGGTAGATGGAGAAGAATGTTCGGACACATGTGGTCACTGTGGTAGAACTACTAGAACTCGCCAATGCGTCAACGCTGCGGGATGTCCAGCACCCACCTGCGAGTGAGTGTTGATACCTTTATTTTACTCCTTGAATAGACTTGTCAATCCAAGCTAACCCAATTCAGAGGAGCTGATAATGAACTGAGTCCTACTCCTTGCGATAGCGGTGAGGTGTGCTTGTTCCCGAGAGTGGCGTGCTGTGAAGGAGTAAAGGTTAGAGGCATTGTTTTATAGTATTTTCAGATAGCACGCTGAAAACTAGTCACTCTTTGGTTTTTTTACTTTTTATTCAATTTTTTTACTATTTGCTGGTTTCCTTCTTTTTTGTTAAGCCTTTAACGGAATAAGTTTTCAGACGGCCAGTGTGTTGGATAAACGTTTTTACTGTCACAAGGAGTAATTGGAAAGATCGAATCTGCTGGAGCTACAATCAACCTCCTTGAATGTGTGGTATCATGAAAAAACGAAATCGTTTATTTTATTTCACATAAAGGTTCACTGGAACTTTTAATATCACGTTTTCATACATTTGTGTTGGATCACTGTTTATCATATGTTATCATATGCTATGTTTTATTGCCACAAGAATTTCTTATCACATGATATATCACAAGCCTTACAGAAGCGATAAGCTATGTAGTAAGTCAAAATCAGGCATTCTCAGAAGTGCCGTCGTGAAGAATCAGTTTGGAAGGTCTTTGCAACTAGTAAACTTCTTCGGAGCCAAAGTACCATAACTAGTAATATACCT
>UZAF01016447.1:72838-83378 GCA_900617895.1 Haemonchus placei | reverse complement strand
GTCGATCTACCTTGGGTGGCATTGTCAGTCGCGCACACTAATGACAAAATCGATCAACAAATAAATTGAACGAGCACCAAACGGACGATGGAAAAGCGAGAACAGGTAATTAGCTGAAGTAATTAAGTTCAAGAAGAATCCGAAACCAAAAAAAAAACACTGAAGAAGGAGGAAGTTATTATAAACGAAAAAAACACAGAAATTACTTATTAACAAAGGAATAAAGGAAACAAGCAAATTAAGGAGACAAAACGCCGCCGCACGATACCAGATGAGTTCCAAATAGCAGGTCGATGCATCAGCCTGAACCCTCACTTAGGTAAAGTAGAAGGTTGAAGGATAAAACCTTTTGGCGTTACTCAATCTTTCTTCTGAAATGCACCTCCATTCGACTTCCTTTCGGATCGTATGACGTTTTGAATCTGTATGCCGCCAATACAAGAACTCGTGATGGCCAGTTGGGTTATAATTTAGCGCTACTACAGTAGCGCTCAAAAGTCTTCGGTGAAATGGTTGTTCAGCCGTAGTTTCTAGACGTAATTCCTTTCCTACTGGATGCGAAAATCATGCGAAATTTCTATATTTGGAGCGCGGGTGCATAGTGAATATTTACCACTATTAACGTGCAATCTGATCATGTTCAAGATAATCCAAAGAGCATGAACATAATATCGACTGAAAATACAGAAGATGGTCCTTCTAGAATCTCTTTCCTTTTTGTCATGTCTAAAGTGAACGAGCGGTAATGCCGAACACAATGGATGAGAAAAACGCACATAAGGTGCGAATGAGTGCAGACGTCAACAAGTTTGGTTTTAGCAAAATCTGCTACCGCAACAAACACGTTGCTCTATCTGTGGATATTGCAGCTTTGCAGTCAAATAATGTTGGGTAGGGTGAAATATGCTCCCGTTGAACATATCCAAATTTCGCCCGATTTGGTCTATTAAGAAAAAAGTTATGGACGAAAAAGCGTCAAAGCATTTCACCGAAGACTTTTGAGCGCTACTGTATGCTCACAGAAAGGAATGGTGCCAAAGCAACACGCCTTTAAGGGATAGATGGTTGTAGGCAGATATATAATTCGGTGTTGAACTTGCGAATTAGTATGTGTGTGGTAGTGCGCCACTAGCCACTCCACCACATCCTCCCCAACCAAGTTGTCCAGGTGATACTGCTATCATCAAGCCAGAGAGCCTATAATGATTACCTTTGCATCAGATATGTTTCTTCAGTAACTTCGAGGAATACTTTCAGTGAAGTGACGTTTGAAAATGTCGAAGAGTTGACCGAAGAAGGATTACCGTTTTTGTTGTTCTTCCGCGATTCCAAAAGGAGAGACCAAGACAAAATGTTCACAGAGCAGGTATCCTTTCAGTAGATTTCAATGCATCAATTTGATCTCATCCATCTCTTTTTTCGATCTGATATATCATTAATACTCGTTCCTGCTGTCTTTCCCGAACTTGGAAGTTTCTTTTTCATGTTACTCTTGAATTTTGTAGGTGGTTCGTGAACTCTACGATCAACGAGCATCGGTCAACCCACTGTTAGCCGACGGTCACAAATTCGCCCATCCACTCAAGCATCTTGGAAAAACCATGAAGGTGAGTTTTGGGCATAGAAGTTCCTCACCAAGCTGCATTTTCATATTTGTAGTGGAAATAGTCTGATGCACTCCTTCTCTTCGGTTTTCAGGAAATGGAGAATGATGCTGAAGGGCATTTGTCAGCTGTCAGCTACTTGTTTATTTCAGGATCTACCAGTTCTTGCAATTGACTCTTTCCAACACATGTATCTTTTCCCGGACATGTCCCAATTGACGGTCCCGGGGAAACTGAGAGAAGTTAGTCTTAACGTCTGCTTATCCTTTCTAAGTTATTATATTTTACAAAGTTGTTGCTTCTAGAAAATAATATGTACTATGAATGATGCGCTTGCGTCAATCTATATCTGATCGGTGTTACATATTAAGTATCTAGATGAGTGTTGAGGTGGGTGTTTCCTAAGGCAAGATCGACGAAGTCACATCGGATAGTAGTGGAACTCGCCCTCATGGGGCGGAACATGCACCGAAATGGGCGGCGTCGTTTGAAACTTCCCCATACAGGTTTAGGGAAATGAGCACTGGGAAAAATCGACAAGGTTAGGTGAATCTGGCCAATTAGGCCGAATTGCGGCCGCAGCATCCTTAAACTGGGCGGTACACTCCACGTCTGTAATTTTGTTCCATGACAGTTCATAGGTCTGATTCTTGTAGGGCGGAACTCTTCACCAGAGAATCCTTTCTGTATTCAAAGCATTCTTTATTGTGACGTCAGTGTGCGTACCCAGACTAGTACCGAATGAAGGACGAAGCTTTTTGAGGCCGTTTTTTATGGGTGGGCGCGGAGACGTAATAGGGCTTGAATGGGTTTCTGTCATAATCAATGAGTTGCGGGACCGAACGATGAACAACTTAGGGCTTTCGTCTCACCAGGCGTGTCTGGTACCAAATAAGCGACCTCTATTAGAAAATTTGGTTGGCTTCAGCGTTCCGAAAATCGATTCTTAGACATGTGTGCAATAGCACGCCACCTGGTACCTCACAACCACTGCCCTTGCCATAAAGATGATACCGGAATTCAACTAATCTAAAGAAGTACGTCTTTAGTTTGTGATGGATCTTCACTCGGGAAAACTACATAAGGACTTTCACGAAACGCTTGATCAGAAGATGATTGATCTTGCAAAGTTCAAAGCCGAAAATGGTATAACTGACGAAGATTTGGATGACAATCGAGAAGCTGAAGTAAGTGTTATACAGATTTTTCACTGCTCTTGCTCTGTATTGAAGCGGTGTCTTGGCGGGGTGTTCTTCTTAATACTGTTTACAAAATTTAGACAAAACAAAATACAAAATAGATGGATCTAGAGGGAGCCGAGTTGTCAGAAAAAATTACCAAACTCAGCTACTGCGAATGCGTTTTCGGGTGAAAATGTAGTTGGGAGAGGGGGAGGGGTGGGGTACCCATCCGATGGCTGCCCCTCCCCTCAGCTACATTTACACCAGTTTTCGTATTCCAGTCACGTGTCTTTGTATGAAACAGAATCTACATCGTAGAGATATTTGTCTGGGCAAAACTGGATCGTCTACTTACTCTTGAGTTTAATTAATTGTAAATGTAGGGCTTACTTTTGCAGGGAGGAGGAATGCCATCTGCCAAGCCAGGCGACACGACACCACCTCCGTCCGTTTTCAAGCAGTTGAAACCGAGTGAGAAGCGATACTCATTACTACAAAAGACTGAATTATAACGAGAAAGATAGGAACACTCCTTTGGAAGGATTACTCCCTGTATCGAAAAAAAAACCACTTTTTCCATCTCTGAAGAATTCGAATACGAGAAGGTGACGGTAGTCACGATTATTATAACTATGAGCTGCTATATCATCTGGAATATCACAAAATTAAGCCTTTGTTGCTTTTGTGTTGTGAATGGAGCTGTTTTCAGAGTATTAAACATAATATGTAAATTCTACTGTGTGCCAAAATGATCGTTATGAAGGAATGTTAGGTCACTTATCTCTTTCCCCCCATTTCCCCATTTATGGTGGTTATTCACTTCAATGATCGCTAGTATTGATTTTATTGTTCATATACTTAGTCCTCCCTGGGTGAATATGGTTTTTGAAGCCGAAATTGTATTTTCAATGTTGACTTTTCTTTTTTTTTCAAAAAATTAAGTGGTGTTCTCGGGTCGTCTTCATAATGATGTAGAGGTCGCCACAAACGACTTTTCTGTGATCGAGCCACAATTGTGGCAGATTTTATGTTATAAAGTTTTATTACATGTTGTTTTGCTTTGTCGTGTGCATGATTTGAAACTTTGAAACTAAGTAGGGAACCATTTAAGGTCACATTACATGATGAAAACATTGCCACAAATTTCCACCTTCGGCTTTCTATTCTGCGGTCGGTGATTGGCGGACATCTTTGGGCAAACTCTGAGCTCTCATTACAATTTTGGAAAACACCACCAAGCTGTTATAACCTCAGCGGCATTCTGAATTCTTCTGATATTTCTAGGTCTTAGATCAAACTTCCATAGCGAGGTGAAACCTTTCCTGATTGGGTATGGGTACATTCACCCAGAACTTGATGGACGCGGCAATTCGCGCGGCGAAACTCGTGGCGATTTAAACGACTTAACTGCCTATCTTTGAGACTCAAATTTGAAGTAGAGTCGATTAGTACGATCATCTGACCATACTAATGTACTTTACTTCAAGTTTGTACTCCAATGATAGGTGCCAAAGCCGTCCCAAACGCCACGAATCTCGCCGCGCCATTTGCCGCGTCCATCCAGTTCTGGCTGAATGTTCCGTCCTGTTTATATGTATATGTGTATGTGCTGTTTATACGCAATTGCAGACTGCTACCGTGGGTGGAAATATATGCGACACGGGTATGGCTGCTTCAAACTTCAACGATTCAGGCGACGTGTGTCCGTCCGTCGCGTGCGCGAGCGATTGCGGCGCTAGCCATTTTTCGACAACACTGGCACAAGAGCCATCCGCGTCCAATGTTGTCAACAAGTGGCTAGCGCCGCCATCGCTCGCACGCATGCGACGGACGGAAGGACGCACGTCGGTTGAATCGTTCAGTCTGAAAACAGCTTATCAGTGCATAGACTTACCAAGGGTNAAAGAACCCTTGTGATACAACGATCTCATTGGCAATGATAGTTTAAAATGTACAATGGCTTGCCACGTTGCTGCTTATACAACTAGCCTAATTCATCTAATTATTCCTCTGTTCACCACTACAACCGTGAATTTGCCACGTCCCAATCCCTGCTTCTTCTGCAAGCAGATCTTCAGCGACTGTCACTGCAAAGTGTGCTGCCGCACTGACGTAAATCACTGTATAATTTTCCGCTTGAGTTTTACACTAAGTGTCGTGAGTATGCGCAGTCATCACCCCTGTGTGGTGTTCAAAATAGGGTTCAGCAGCAGAAGTTTATTCTCAAGATAACAGTAGCATAAAGCAACCATCAATCTTCCCATTCAACTTATATACGGGTTAAGGCCTTCGTCTGCAATATTACATCAAGAACTACGGTAGAAGGGAATGCAATGTATTCAAATATTCATCTTTAGCATCAGCATTCATTATTGATGGACATTATATACCAGAGAAGAAATTTTGTGAAAGTTCACGACATGTAGATCGTGAACTTCTGCAACATGTGGTTCCACGGAAAAAATCGAGTTTTTTTCTTCGAAACTGAGATTTCAGATATATGTTTCTGCCCTCCTATTAACCTATAGCCTTCTCTAGTTTAACCCTGATCTATCCAGTTTTTGGGAGCTGATTGTTAGCTTACCACCAGACTCATCATCGTAAGATTTCAATGAATTTTGAGTACTTCCTTTTTCTGCTTTTTGTTTTGGCGTATGACCAGACCGAAGGGCATATTGAAAAATTTTTGGTATGTCTCGTTAAAATATGCTGATTCCGAAAGTTTCTAAATAAGAAATCTGGAAAGAAAGAAATTTCAGCATATCGGAACAAAATGTGCTGATGTTGAAAATTTCGCTTCGTTGGTGCTATTAATGTAAAGAGGAAAATTGTCTTCAGTAAACATGCAGCCTTCGTGGATCACTTTTGTGATCCCAGAACTAGAAACCTCAATAGTGAAATAGTTGGTAAAATATTAGAGCAAAATATAGAGTGCAATGGTTGGAAATTCGTACTGGGGTATACGACGCCTTCTCGTGTACCTTTTCTGTGCACCTTTTCAAAGCCTGAACGGAATAAGTTACATAGTCTTTCACTGTCTCCGAATCCTTTCCAAACACTGACAATATAACAAAAAAAAACTATAAAATTCATAAAGCCAATGCTGTTCAATGGTTAAGATTCTACATACACTGCACTCAAACGTTGATAGCTTGTACGTCAAGACTCTGTGGATATGGTATACACTTTTTTAGCTCCTCTGCTATCCATTTTGTAGATGATGACCGATACCGCAAACGTTAACCAATATTCAAATGTTCCTTAAGCCACTTATATGTCGATACGACTTTCGTGGTCAAGCCTCTATTGGAGCCATCGAACTCCATCACAAAAGCTGCCTCTATCGCTGCAAGGCCTTTGAGTCCTTTTTTCAAGCTCTTGGTTTCTCTCTCATTCACTTGCAGATCCTTTTCCAAGTTTTTGAATGCTATTGTATCGTTAATGAAGTTATGTTCAATTGGTTCGTGCTTTGCGATACTTCTCGCGGTGCAGATGAATTCTATTCCTTTCTGCAGACAGAAGAAGAGGTCACTGGCACCTTCTTTAGAGCTTCGATACCTAGGGACACTATCTTAGGTCAGACCAGCTCCACTTTCTGCGTCGTGTTCAGCTCCCTCGTATGAAGATAGAGGTAGTTTTCCACGCGGTACATAAGTCTCCGAGCGGCTGCTTTTCGTAAACTCCCTGACTACGATCACCTCTCCAATCCTTTTCCGCTTCGGTGAAGTTGTAGGTGATAACGTGATTCTTATAGATGATACATAATGTGTATCTGAACAAGAGAAGAAACAACATTGGTCTCACTCAAACTAATATAGGTTGTCACTCGAGGTTCTTCAGCCATTGAGGATGACTACTTGATAACTGTTTATAAAGTTGTCAGTAGAATCGATGAAGATTGAAGACAATAAGAATGGAGATGCTATTAAACAAATACTAATATATGGATACGAATCAATACTAGAGCTAATATTGCACAACTAATAACGAACCAAGGCAATTCCCCGCCAAAACGACATCAAAGGGGTACTCAGTGAAGCTATTTGGGTCAACAAAATATGAATGGAGCACTAGAAATAGAGTGCTATATATATATATGTAGTTGTATATTAATAATAACCTAGGATGCCGAATTGTGAACTTTGTTTGCCGAGGAGGAGATAATAAATGGCAACCGAAAATCTTTCATAGGAAAATACCGGTCTAGAATACTGAAGCTGCCTAGCTTCGCAGCAGCTGGTTTGGGAGAATATTTTCTTACTTCATTACTGCCTGCACTTCCATCTCTTTTACCTCTAGTCCATCTCTTCTGCCTTCGAATCGGGCATAAAAGAAAGGTACGTAAATCACTCTTTTCAGCTCCCGATTGTCACCCTCATCGTGGAAAACTAGCAAGACTGTGATGCTGGGTAGGAACTGATATCCAGCCAATATTGGCAACTATCAAACAATAAGCTGTTGTCTGCAAACTTTCACGCTACACACCTTTAACAGGGTTATCACGAAAGCACAGTATGTTGTTATATCTGGCGTTTGTCGGTTCAAAGAAGGCCTTCGTCGAAAGATAAAAGTTGATTGAAGACTCGGGCAATAGAGTTTGTTACTCAATGCATAAGGACGCTTTGTTAGCTTTACAACAGCCTCAGGACCAGGATCATTTTACAAGGTCAGTATGATGGTAGTGTTTCGGCATGGCTTTTCCATTTGCTCAAATATTTCAGTGCTGTTTTTGATGGCATCATGTGTCATTCGTACAGAAAAGATATGGGAGTGAGGGATCGCCACTACGCACAACATGTCGGATACGCAGACGGCATCGTCCATTATACCACCGAGCAACAAGCAGGCTGGACTATTGGTTCCCGAACTTGACGTGTACTGGAAGACAATTCATGAGAAATAGATTGGCTATTGATCCCTTTAGCGGTACAAACAACATTGACTGCCATAGCTGCATGTACCTCTTCAAAAAATTGACATGAAAAGCGGCCTCGCACCGGAGCTGGGAGGAAGAAACACGTAGGGAGCAATCGAAGATGTCAAAAAACCTCTAGTGCTCGGAATTTCCCTATACATTTGAGTAAAGCAGGAAATCTAGAGTTTAGGACTCCTTTAATGAACGAAGATCAAGACTGCCGCTGCTAACGCTAAAAATAGAGGATCAGTTAGGCCAGACACTTCATGCAATTGTGTGAGAACCGTTGAACCAGAGCAGCAACCGACTGATTCCTCGGGACGCAAAATGAACACCAGAACTGTTACCATGACCAAATTTCACGAAAGCTCTGAACAAAAGGCATGCTAAGCCTTCCAAGCGAGACTGCTAGACCTCATGCGCGAAAACGATCCAGTGGTCTACTTAGGCTCGCGACAGGTACGAATGAAGGCGTTACTGGCAGAGTATCGAAAAAGCCGATCAACGGGACAACAGCTGATACATTTAATTATTGCAGAGAAGGCTTACGATTTGCAACTTATGAAGGGGTGCATTATGTCGCACCGTGCAAAATGGAGCACGTTTTTCGTGAATTCGTTTCCTTTTGTCCACGGTGCTTTCCAGTTATAGAATAACTATTCCAAACCAATAATCTGGCCCTGAAACCTAGTAAAGTACACTATGTTATTTTATCTTTGACTTTAGTAGAAATTTCTCATCTCGGTACGCCTCATTGTGAATGCTTGATTGGAGTCAAATGTTTTGGTATGTTTGAAGGAAAGATTCGCATGAACATTGTATGCGCCATCTCAAAGCAAGGTTCGTGTACGGAACATTACCCTTGGCAATCTGATGTAGTGCCACAAATGACCCTGATCATAGCCAAATTGCTGTTCCTCTTTTTTTCTCTCTTCTTGCTGGGATTGCATCACTTTTTCCAATCATTGAAGGTGAATTTTTCATTGAGGCTTTTAAAAGGACAGCCTGTGATTTACCTCACGTTGTTGCAGTTCTCGCGAGCTCTGTAATCTCAAATATGCTAATCAAAAACTGAACCACACAAGGGAGTTGTGCTACTATCTGTAGGCAACAACAGGCTCTATTCTTGGGTCTTGGATAATACTGACTTAGGCTATTCACAGATGATCTCAAAGCCTAAGGGCTTATAGCAAAGTGCTGTCGGGTCAAAAATGCCGTATAAAAAGGGCTCCAGAATCGGCTTAACCAATGAACGCACCCAAGGCGGATGAGTCTTCGAGCGTTGTCAAAGCTGCAGAGGTTGCACCACTCGCTTCGGGACCTACACCTTGCTCGCAGGTACTTTGATGCAATGGCTACCAGTTGTATGCAATGGCACGCACATTTGAACAGCTCGTTCAAGGAGCGCGCAATTGCACCCCTTCCATGCAACTTCTGCCGTCTTATTCTTTTATAACCCCTAATTTCACTGCGTATTACGTTACTGCCTTACATTTCTCTAAATAGGCCGGTGTGCGCGTCCTCTCCGCATTTTTTGACACTATTCCAGATTATCATTTCCATTATTCGTCAAAAACTAGTTACCCCAGATTTATCGTGAACTGCGCCTTTGAGTCCATTAAAAGTCCATCCTTTCCAGCTACAATCACAGGTTTTTGATCAGTTTTCGGCTCATTACGATATTAAAACAAAAAATGGTCACACTATGTAAAACTCGAAGCAAAGACATTTACGCAAAAGTTTATGTGCCTTTTTTCAGTTATATTAATCACCTTGCATCGTCTTGTCCTTGCTGACTTTTCTACTGCACATGGCGGCTCACTGCTTTCACGTAAGCGGATAATTGATATCGCTCTGTCGCCGTGGAACCAAAACACGACCAGGAACTAAAATCCAGCTAGCGCTGGGCTTTGTAGTAGCAAAACACTTAGCAGAATCCTCGACAGTGGTATTTAGAAATCCGGGTGCGTTGTAGAAGAAACTGGCTGATCAACCTCAATCTCTTCTATCGCCTTCCATCCTCTTACAACGTAACAAAAGGTAGTTTTTGGTTCGCTCAAAGGCACAGTTCACAGTTATTCTTGGGTATCTAGGTTTAGATGAATAATGGGAGCAACCCACGCATGGTTACCGGTTCGAATTCCGGATCGATATCCACCTAGGGTTACCGAAAATTCCATCTCTCTGAGGTCGGTTAATTGGTACGAGATTCGTCTATGATAATAAAAGCACTGACTTCTATATCGGCTGGTCTCCGTAAGCCGTTGTATAGGCCACATACGCATTCATTATGCCACAACGATTCTGAATGAAAGTCGAATGCGAATCCTTCCACGGATGATCAACGGTCAAAGATTGAGATTGGTCACCGTGTTGGTCCCGTTGCGAATGGTGCAAACTTCACAACTTTCTCAACGTTGTGAGAATTGGTCCGCCTTGGGTGAGTACGTCGGCTAAGTCCATTTCGGTGCCCTTATAACTGATTGAACAGTGTGCACCTGAAAATCCGGTGCACACTGTACAATCAGTTTTAAGGGCACCAAAATATACTTAGCGACGTAGTCACCCAAGGCGGACCATCTTGGCTCCCTGGGTAATGTAATAGTATAGCCTTCTTCAGATTAACCCATTGACGACCGCGTGGCCCGCCGGCGGGCCACACCATATCGTGCTCCTGTAGCATTTATATACAGTCAAAAGAGAAATTGAAAGATAATGTAAGGACAGTACAAAAGGCACGGTCGCCAATACGTTAGTCATTACCAGAAATCGTTTTGGGGAATTTTTGCGAGCTTTGCATTTTGAGATGCTAATGACGACCATCTTTTCAAAATATCTCA
>UZAF01016447.1:14865-43045 GCA_900617895.1 Haemonchus placei | reverse complement strand
GCCCGCTCCCAGTGGGCGGAGTCTACAACTGCAGCCTGCCAATAATTTTCTCATCTTGCCGCCTGCATCTCTGCTAAATCATAACGCCCCAGGTCCGAATTAATTTCTTTCAAACAAACTACGCCCCAGGGGGCAAAGTCTACACTTGCCACCTGTTATTAGTTATCCCACTTTGCCGCCTGCATCGCTTACAAATTCGCACGCCCTAGGTCCAAATCAACTGTTTGTGAGGAAGCCCCGCCCCAGTGGGCGGAGCCTAGCTTGAGCCATGTGTACTCCATGTAGCTCATTCACTTTCGAACTTGTTTGAGCTGTTCCAGTTGATTTCCAAGGCATACTATCCCGTTCTGAATGGGAGTAATATGCGGTATACATCTGAAAGAGGGCGGAGGTGGTGTAGTGACAAGTAGCGCACTATCTCATACGCACCGTCATGGGTTCGAATCGCGGATCGATGCCCGCATAGGCCAAACAAGCCTTCCATCCCTCCGCGGTCGGGTAATTGGTACCAGACTCGTCTGCGAGAGCAAAAGCACTGTCTTGTATATCGGCTGGCCACCGCAAGTCATTGTACAGGCCACATACCCATCATCACGCCACTACGATTCTGAATGGAAGTCGAGTGCGGGGGCGCATCCCTCAGAAGGGATTGATCAAGACCACAAACTTATCCTTTATCCTTTCATCATGAAAGAAAGGATTGTTCAACGCACGCCAGAAGACCCAAAAATAATTAGATTTTCAACACGACATGCAAGATGGATTACACAATGTCACCACGGCAACAAAAATTGCAGTAGCCTCAACAAAAGCATTTGCCTGTGTAAGGCTTCCATGATACAGGCCATTGAAAAGCTGCCTCTACATTTGAGTGTTTCAAGGGTGATGAAAGCGGTCTTCAGCCTCTTGAATATTCTGTAAAGAAATCTAGAAAAGTATCCGAGTGCAATCGTACGAACCGCGGTTCGCATGATATGAAACTGATTCTTTCAATTCGTAGCGAAACTACGATTCGCGCTGACGTGATTTTTGAAGATTGACCCCTAGGTTCGGACATAAAATGAACAGGTAAGTGTAGCGAAAAATTGTAGAAGCGATACGCACTTTTACATACACGCACGACATACAAGCACTCACTTAGCGAAATCGATGAAGTAGACTCTGGAAGACATATGAGGTAGGTATATAAAAGGAAACAGAAATAATGTTAACAAGGAATTATTTTCAACAAAAACGAGATGATTAGGAGATGTGGGACAACCTGACCAGAAAATTTTTCAAGCATAAACAAAATAAAATAAAATATAGAGAAGATGCTGAGGTGGTGAGAGAACTCACTTACTTATGCTTATACATATGACCCGTCTTCTCCCATGTGCAAGCACCGTCTAAACCATTCGCTTCTGTCTTTCGCGATCGCCATCCACGGTAGACTCAGAAATCGACTAAGATGGCGTATGAGGAATCGCTCAGCTGCTTTTGCAGCTGTTTTACGTGATCGAGAGCACTTCCCCCATCGCCTTACATCGTGAAGATTCTACAGGTGCCCACTCGACTGTTCTCCTTGTCCATCTGTCATAATCTCTTATCATGGTATAACCGGCCTATCGAACTTTGCCGTTTTAAACGTATTCTGCCGGATCGTAGTGCTCTGTGACTGATGCTCAAAACTAAAGTGGATGCACGGACCACCCAAGTCTAAGACCCGTAACAAAGCGCAGGAAGAACTGAGGAATCGAACAGATCAGCGCGAAGTTCTGGATCAGCCACATGACTGTGACTTCTCTCAGTGGTCCAAGGCTGCCCACGCTGACTTCTGCCATCTCACCAGTTTTTCCCTTATGTCGTTGTTGATTGATGATCAGAGAACAAAGAAGATGAAAAAGACTCGGTGACATTCCAGAGCTAGGAAACTGGTAAATTTTCGGTGCGTGCAGCTATTTTTGCTCTACGACAGGGGGGCAAGACCAAAAAATTGGCAAAACTCAATACTATCAGGCAGATAGTCCTAGCACGGCCTTTCTCTTGATAGTTACTGCACGTATCAGAAACTACTTTATGGAATTAGTTAATTCCCCATCAATTTCCGAAGGATCCATGAACTGTAAATCAGTGNAGAAGGAACCAGCTGTGTTTTTTTTTTCCTGGTGAGAGAGGATTATCTTGATAAAGTAATTTTTCAAGGTATATATGAAAGATATGATATGGCCGAAGATACACCCTCAGGAATCAGTTCGAAGTCAGTTTTAGGTCTGCTTATGTGGACGTCGGTCGGGTTTTTGCTTCTCATTCGGAATACCGTCATAAGTGCTAATACAGTGGCATTAAATGAGAGCAACTTGAATTCAGTTCTTCCCCAACACCAGGTACGTTAGCTCAAAGCTTTCAGGCTTGGCAAATAACTGGAAACTTATTGGCCGAACAATTTTCCAGTAATTCCCGATTCGGACTCAGATCTAGAAAGGAGATTGAGTCCAAAAGCGGCAATCGTGGAGTCATGATCGTGCGGAATTCGCTCTTTTGTTTTTCTTGAAAGCGCGTTTTACGTCGAAAACGTTTCTGAGATCTCTGATTTCTGACTCCGTGGATAGCCTAAGGGACGTTGTCGGATCGTGAAAGGCCAAGATAGAGCGCTATAAATGTGCTAGAAAAGCAGCTTAACCGACATGACCACTCAAGATGGACGAGTACTCGAACATTGTGNCGTTAGCTCAAAGCTTTCAGGCTTGGTAAATAACTGGAAACTTATTGGCCGAAAAGATTTTCCAGTGATTCCCGATTCAGACTCAGATCTAGAAAGGAGATTGAGTCCAAAAGCGACAATCGTGGAGTCATGATCGTGCGAAATTCGCTCTTTTGTTTTTCTTGAAAGCGCAGTTTCACGTAGAAAACGTTTCTGAGATTTCGTTTTTGAATGAACTTCTGACTCCGTGGATAGCCTAAGGGACGTTGTCGGATCGAGAAAGGCCAAGTTAGAGCGTTATAAATGTGCTAGAAAAGCAGCTTAACCGACATGACCACTCAAGATGGACGAGTACTCGAACATTGTGAAAGCTGTAGAAGTTGCACCATTCGCACCAGGACCCACGCATTGGTGCAGGTGGCTTACTGCAGCCAGCTGTATGCAGGGGCGCGCACATTTAAAACATTTATCCGAATACCTCTTCCGTGCAACTTCTGTCGAACACTCTCGTCCAACCCTGATTTACCATCTTTTTTGGAACCTTATCTTCTTCCTGCATCACTATTGCTGAACACCACTTCTATAATTCTTCTTGAGAGAGATTCACCAAAGTTAACGTGACGGGCGCCTTTGAACTCTTCTCTTACAGCATACCACATCAAAGTGTAGCTTAGCCTTATCAAAACTCTTCCAAAGTAAATGCGTAAACAGAAATCTGAAAGCAGTCCCAAGAGACATATTCCACCTGATCGTATTACTTTCAATGTGAAAAAGCGACCTGCATGAAATTACCACTACACATTCCATCATGCTGAATAAAATGGTCCTGATTAACCTTATACTCTTCACATTGAAGGTCGGTGCTTCAAAGAAAGAACCGATCTACGTGGCCGCTTTTCTTCAACTTCAAGGTCCCTCATTACTGGATGATCCAATGGCCATCTCATTACGTGCTCGTACCATCGCAGGCGCTGTTCTCTTATCTTCAGCTGTATAAGGGCTACTTGTATGACCGTATACTACATACTGAAAAGCATCGAAAGACAAAATCTTCCTACGCCCAAATCTTCCAAATCGAAGAAAAAGGAATTTCAGTTAGTGTTCGCAATGTTCGGAGCCGATTGGTGCCCTTACTCCAGTCAATTGAAACCTATATTCAAGGATGCCGCAGCGGACTACAAGTTGCGCAATCCAACAGCAGATGTCATTTGGGCTTCAGTTGATTGCGATGATCAGGTTAGGCTTTTGAAAGTACTCGTCAACTGAACTATGCATGCAGCTGATCGCATCCGCAAGAGTGCTTACGTAACAAGTTAGATCCAAGAAGTGCGGGTTCAAAAATTAGGCAGGACCCCCATTCAGAATCGTTGTAGTGCTAAACCGAGTATATGGCCTATAAATGACTTGTGGTCTTCAACCGCTACACAAGTTAGTGTTGTTATTCTCCCAAAAGGGTTTTGTAGCAATTCACTGGCTTCGGAAGCACGGAAGGCCTATCCGGGATTCAAATCCGGGCTAGCATTGTGCATACATTAGCGCACTTTTCACACCACTTCTGTAGGACATCTTCAGATCTATATGAAACTCTTCCCCTCTTCCCTTTTTCTTTATAGCACGGTATTGGTGTATAGCCAACAAAGATTGTTACGGCTCGTACTGGGTCCTAAGGTTCAAAGGATGGGGCACATTTACATCACTCTTCAGGGCATATGGATACAAACGAGAAGCTAAACAAGCTCTGACACGCTTAGGTGACAAACTCTAGCTCTACACAGAACCCCATACTTCCCTCAAGGTCATCGTCGGTGATTTCAACGCCAAGATTGGCCTCAGAAGAATGGCTGATGAGCTCGACATGGAGCTCACTTAATGGAGTGAAGCGAGGGTCATAATTTATCATGTGGACCACACCATCCACGGTGATTCACAGTATTAGAAGCCCTCTGATTGGCGATAGACTTGGGAATCACGTGGAGGACAGACTCATGACGAAATTGATCAAATAATCTCCAATGGAACTTTAGCCTGACTGACGTCGCAATTGCTCCGAAATTCTTATGCGGACCAAATCATCGTCTCCTCCAACTCCTCTGAAGGGGAGATTCCGTTAGGGACAACATCGATGAAGGATACAACCGGCATGTCGAACATCTCACGATAGTGCCAGGAAAGAAGAGAGTTTACAAGTAGCCAATAATCGTCTCTTTTTGAGGACTCTTGTTCTGATGCACCGGCGTGGAACGCCTAACTTGCAAAGCTATACTGAGAAGCGATAAAGAAGATCTGAAAGAGGGAGAGCAACAGTTATGGGACGAAAATGTCGATGAAGCTTCGCCGTTAACAAAACCGAGATGACTTCCTTTGGTCGTTCTGACGGAACAGTTACTGCATATCAGAAGGCAAATGAAGAATGTCATATAAGACTTTAACTCGAATCTATTTGACATCCACTCTACCTGCCTACCCACCATATTAGGCAAGACCGATACGTCATCCCTTCAGTTCTCTCTCCCGTATTTCGATATGTCATCACGTCGCTGAAGAACTGTATGGCGCCCGGTCCCGATAGGATTAAAAGAAATACTCGAGGAGCCTTCCTCCAGTCATTGCACGCGTCATGCCGAACAGGATCGGCAGAACCTTAGATGAAGGACATCCATCGAGCAAGCAGGAATTCGGAGAAGGTTCAGTACAATCGATCACATTCACTTTCTCACAAGATCAATGAAAAATCGCGACAGCACAAAAAGCCGTTATGTCTTGCATTCATCGATTTGGAAGAGGCCTTCAATACTGTCGAAACAAAAGCGTTGATTTAATCCCGAAGCAACCAGGGTGTTCCCCTACTCAGTGCATAGAGATGTTTCGTGGGCTCTACGCCAACTTCACAAGCAGTATTTCGCCATTTCACAGGGAAGTCATTGTCAACATGAAGAGAGGGGTCCGGCAGGGNGATACCGCTTTGCATTGACTTTTCAGTGCCACGCCGTTCTCGAGAGAATCATGCGTCGTTTGGGATAGGAAGAATTGGGAGAGATGGTCGACGGCCGCTATTTACATCACCTCCACTTTGCAGATGACATCGTGCTTATAATAGTGAACATTGAACAGGCGGAACGAATGCTGACCGAATTGACAGTCCTTAAGAAGAGAACGGTTCACAACCGAACTTAACAAAGACGACCAAGGAACGATCACGATGGCGCAATCGTCGCCGATTGCATGACGCTGATTGTCCCAAGCCCGTCCCCAAGTGCTTGTGTCCTGCCAGAGGCAAAAAGCTTAAGATTCACTAGCAACACGATAGGGACCGGCTGAGATTATGCCGAATACTCGAATACTGCACTACTTGCGAAATGAGCAAAAAACCGTTGATGTGGAAGTAAACACGAGTACGACTACTTAATTATTATATCAAGCTCCTGAAGACGGATTCTTTCCCAAACCTTCTTTATTCATTCGTGGCAATATCACGATTTTTCGTGGTGCCATTAGATAAATCTCTACAATCTCTTTTACCTGAAACTCGTTAAATAGCAATTTCGTTTGCACGAATGAAGTTCATTTTCAATTGTTCTCTTCTTTTGAGAACTGAGTAATGTTGAGTTTGCCCAAGAATCGCCAACCTTGTGAGACTTTCGCTTCGCGTACTGCGACGATATAACGGCAATTAACAAAGACATCAAGTCAAAACAAGTTATAACTAATAAAGCTTACGGCCTAACGGTTCTGTGCTGATGTAGGCCGACCGGCTCAACACTTTGTACGTGTGAGTGGTGATAAGCTATCCTACTTTATATAATTCGCTAAGTGTGTCTTTTGGTGTGTCGGTGTGTGTGTGTGTCGGTGTGTGTGTTTGAGCGGAAATTCATAACTCCTGCTCCCGTGAACCTAGAAAGCTCAAATTCGGTAGGAGTACAGGGCACGGCATGTGGACACTTATGGCAGGTGACAGGACCGGACTCCGCCTACAGGGGGCGGAGCGTGCGCGATAGAAATTTTAGGTCGCAAATTCAGAACTCCTGTCCCGGTGGACCCAAGGCGTTCAAATTTGGCAGGAATACAGAGGGCGGCATGGGAACATTTATGGCAGGTAGCAGGTCCGGACTCAACCTACAGGAAACGGGGTTTGTGCAGAGTAAACTTTTGAGCGGAAATTCGTAACTTCTGCTTCTGTGGACCTGAAGAGTTTAAACATGGTAAGATTACAGCTTTTTGTATTGACAGTGGAATCTCGGCATTTTAATGAGTGGTGTAAGATATGACGGGATCCTAGGTGACGGATGACGGACTCGGTGACGAGAACCTACAATAACTGAGAAAAGAAGATAAGGGGCCTGAGAGAGCAAGTGTCACCTGCCGATCGAAACGTAACGCCTCCGGTATTTATGATGTAGCTTTGGCTGTTAGGTATGTTTCATTCGATAAGATGAGATGGTAGAATAGGGTGACAAAAGGAGTGGTAAGTGCAGTTATAGGGACCCATTGGCAGCATTACGATAAGAAGATTAGAATTTTGTTCATTTCTTGCTATTAGATTACGACCGCTACACAGCAAAGTTTTTGACTTGATGAAGGATCCTCATTGTTCGATATCATTTGCGATAAAATTAACCGACCGCCACTTACATGGAACTCTTAACTAATGTTATCTCTGTAAAATAAAAGGTTCATTGATAACATCTGATAATGGTGTTCTCATCACATGAAATATTTGTAGGTACAGCCCAAGGCTTTGGATCTAATAGTTCAATCTTTATTGGGTATTTATCTTCAAGTACGAGAGCAAAATATCAAGACTCCTAATTAAAGACACAAGTACCGACTTTCACTGAATACCAATACCCTGTAGTCCTGTGTCAAACTTCGTGTACAGCTGAAGTACTATTTGCTTCAAAGAAGGGGTGGAGAGTTAGCCGATTACTACAACTTTCCAAAGAAGGGAAGCCCGAACCAACTTTACATAAGAAGGAGGATGCCCGACGATAGCAGAGCAATCCGACTTTAGCTATGATACAGAAAAAAACGCTCCCATTAATAGCTAATATTGAGGGTGTAGAGCTTCAAAAGAAAAAGGAGAATCCGAAGAGTTAATTACGCATAGCAAATTTCTGATAAGAAGGAGGGAAGCCCGGCGTTAGCCGGGCGGCCCGACTGGCGGCATATAAGCCATTAAGAAGGCGAGGGCATGCGAGGTTTCAGTAGTGTAAGTGATGGTGCGCGATGCCCGGAAAGCACAAGTACGGGTTCGAGTCCCGTCCAAAGCTGAAGCTTTGTCCATAATCACCAACCTTGTGAGATTTTCGGAATGCGTACTGCGACGATCTAACAGCAGCTACAAAACATTAAGTCAAAATAACGCTTTCGACATGCTATTATTATACTTTAGCAAGATATCTGTGAGCGTTTCTACGTGAATAAGTACCCCACTATGAAGCTTTTCGTCTTCGGCGATATGATGATCAATGAATATAGGTAAGATCATTTCTTCCACAGTCGACATTTCTTCAAAGTGTAGCTGTGTGGTATTCCATAGATTGGGGGAGAAATTTGACTTGATAGGATTCTGAGCTGTCCAACTCCACTCGTTCAAAGGTTTTTTCAGAGGAGAACGAGCAATGCGTTCTCTGTGTGATTTCGTTGACGAACACTACAACGATGCTATTAATATTTTCAATGACGATCCTCGGCAAGATTTGGACAAAGAGAAGGGAAATGTGATTGCGTATATTCGCAGAGGTAGTGAAGCTTACAAGAATCTTCATGTAAGTTATATACCACGATGTAGCTGCAAGTACCAAAGCAGTGTACGTGATAGATATATGGTGTCCGCGAAAAAAACATTTTGAAATCAATTTACTACTACATAAACTACTTCAAAACGGGTGTCGAACCGAACTTGAAAGCAAGGCACTCAAAGGTGAAGTACACGATAACTATGAGTTACCTTGTCATATAATGGAATTGTAGGCGGTTGTGGTCTCTCCACTGGACTATTTAATCATCTTAAGTAAAGTTCATAATAAGTACATCTTGTAAAAAGGAAACGATTGCATGTGTAGAGTACNCAGTGATTTCACAAGAGCAGGAGTTGTGGTGCGTTTGGAAGCTCTGGCTTTCCTCTCCAGTATGGACTATACCCAGCGATTCATAGCATTGTGGTCCGAAAATTCCGTAGGGGACTGGGAGCTGGGATAAAATCAACGAACATTCCCTCAGCACCAGTATTGATCTTTTCCCATCCGTGAGCGAGTGCGCCGTGGTTTTCAAAACGTATCCCAAAAAATCATTGACCCTCAGCTGCATCCTTTCCGAAATCTTTGTTAAAGAGGTTCGGATTGCATTTCGAGCTTTTCTTGTCTAAAAATTGCTCCGATGTTAGATATTCTAGCTCAAACCGTCATAAAAGAGAGAAAACGGCTACGAGAGGCTTCAGCTCTCGTGGTGCGAACTACGTAGTGTACTCTAATATCTCAACATTTTCTTCCACGCTGAACACTCTTTACTCAGAAACAAGTGTGGCGAAGCGCGTGCCGCGCGCAAGTAGCGCACGACATCAGCTTTTTCACTCCGACTTCTTCTTGTCGAGAAGCTTATAAGGCTTTCGAATTCTGTCAGCATACAACCTTACTCACTCGGGGTAGACTCTTCTCATCAGAGTACAACATACAAACAAATAAGCAGTCATTTTTTCTTACGTTTCTGAAGGTTCCGTAGCGTACCCTTTCTCAAGCAATTCTATTCGGAAAAGAAGTTTTATGTGAGAGAAGACGACCGTATTGAGGTTTATCGTTTACCTGTCTACGCATTGCGTATCAAGAGACTGTCATGTGGGAAACGTTGAAACGAGGAGCGATCCCGGAAAAGGATTCACCAAATGCGCGCAAAGACGTAACGGTTGGTGGTCGTCTGCCAGGCTCCATCGCTTTTCGAAATCTGCCGACTTGAGAGCGCCAAGGTAGATATGTGGCCTGAGGTATATTATAATTATAAGGGAAGGGGCAGCTTAAGAAAAACCCTCCAAACAAAGAAATTACGGAGGTCCAAAAAGTTGTTACCCTATTTATGGCGCTCCCTGTAGAGTAGTGGTTAAGAAAGGGAACATGAAGTTTGCAAAATGTAAGGCTTCTGGTGAAATTCGGGGTTTGTACAAGGGTATGGCGAAGAGCGAGATGTTCAGCAAGATTTAAGCTGTGTGCAATAGCGTAATGAGTTGGCTTCTCTGTCCCAGCCTGCTTGCTCTCCACTTCTGGGCATGGTATAAAACGGCCAATAACTGAGCTCTTTTTGCGCCCTACGGAGGCAGTTCTCCAATCCGACACCTCACATGTGTCAACCTTGGAGAACAATGTTTCGTCGTACTAGGAAATCTGACAAATAATTCATATCGTGGTCATGCTTTTCAGAAAAAAGAATAAGATGTTGTGAGAAGCGTGCTCAAAGTGGTCAGAAATAACCTTGATATCTACTAACGAGCGCTTCTAAATCCGAGTTTGATATTGTTGCATGTCAGGTTATAGCGGTTCACCCGCTTGTACTTGGTGTACTCAAGTGCAAAGGTAGCTGAGTTAATGAGGGTTTGACATTAATTTCCAGCTGTCGAAGAGCTCAAGCGTGAGCTTTCTGGGCACTTAGGAACTATGGTTTCTTATCTCTGGCATACTTATGTATCTCTCAAACAGGGAGTAATACGTTCCTCAGCCTCCCAGTTGATAATTCACCAAAACTACTGAATTATAATGGACAACCTGGAGCGAGGGTCTGCTCCGTTCGCTGAGCGGCCCTACGTAGCACGTGCACTTTTGCTTTTCAAGCCTTCATTTTCTTCCCTCGCTTACGCAAGTAGTGCTCGACCTGAATGACTGGAATGACCTTGGAAGTTGCTTCCAGAACATCGCTCTCCTTCTTCGTGACTACTGTGAATTTTGGTTGTCATCCGACGAACTTATGAACAAGACCTCGAAAAGTCGTGTTACGTTCAGAGCCCCAAATGAGGAGATTGAATCCGAGGTGGGCTAAAGAAGTTCACCTTCTTTGCTCGACTTTGACGATATTATTATTATTATTATTATTATTATTATTATTATTATTATTATTATTATTATTATTATTACTGCTCAGTTATGGGCTGAGCGTTTAGGCTCCAACATGGCTCCAACCCGCTGTAAAAATGCTACTGTTTGGCAACTGTTTTTCTAGCCACAAGCGAACCATCCAATCGGTTTCGAATTCGTTTCGTACAATAAACATCAACACACACTGATCCTCGGTCGGCAGACCGTGTCTCCCTCAATGGGTGATCCTAAATTTCTTTGCTTAAATTGCGTAAATTTCGAGGATGACTCCTAGCGAACCACACCTTACCTAATCTCGAGTCGGACACGTCTGTCTTTTAAGCAGTTTTTCATAAATATAATTGAAAAATGGGGGCACGAGCTAAGTTCTTTGCTACGGTTTTTTATTGATGCCTATAAACTCTATCGTCAATAGGAGTCCGCGATAATCATGGGCTAAAGAGAGTAATACCACAGACAGAGCCTTATCTTGTCAGATACGGAGTGCTACAGTACCAAATGACCACAGAAAACGCTAACCTCGAAGGGGCTATCGTGAAATTTTGGAGTCCTGTTAGTTTTGAGGGAACAATTCCTGCATCTAGAAGCTCATGTCTATAACAGTACTGTTACCATGATATTTACCCTTTTGGTACGTCTAGAGCTGTGGACTGAGAACGATATTTAAGTTCATCGGAAATCTCGAAGACTATGCAAAACTAAAGCAGTGGATCAGTGACAAATGTATCCCTGTCGTTCGGTGAGTTGGGCTTATGAACTTTATTATATATGCCTTCATATTTGGTTAATAGACGTTGAGCATATTCTCAATCAAACAACAAGTTTAAAAAAAACAAAAAGACTTCACAACAACGTAATCCCGAAGAACACAGAAGTAACTAAAAAACGGAAAGAAACGGCTAAACGGTTCAGCAAAGTCGAAATTGAGTGTAGGCGGATATGATTTGAATCGTTACTCCGAATTGATAATGGTCTTGAAAATTAACCCCTATGACCTATGAAAGGATATGGCCGAACCCTGTACACGCTCCTAGGAGCAACTTGACTGCTGTCAAGAAGTCTTGCTCTCTTTCTTTGGAAAAGAATTCATTTGAAGTGACTTATTGCTAGCAGTAGCTCCTACTATAACAATTTGAATGTTATCCTGCTACTGGGTGAAAAATTTGTGAACTATTTTGCACAGATTCAATCTAGCTTCAATCTCACGAGTAAAGAAGACTGATTAAAAACGGGTGGCAGTGGTTTTTTCGCATTTCGTGAGTTATATAGTCTTTAATTGGGTAATTTCACAAGAGTTGGCTTCTCCGTTTTACTAGCTGTTTTCTTACGGGGGAGTAGCACTATAGGGTTAATAATAAATTTAAATTTACAACAACTCAGCTTTTTCGAGTTAGCAGCCATCTTTGGGAACTTTTCAGAACTGAAGATCGAACTGATCGTATTTCCTGACAATCTGAGTTATTGGGATCACCAAATCGTTTTTCTGAGTGTAGCCGAGTGGTGAAGCACAAAATTATTCTGAATAAGGCAGACCTATGACATTTTATAGCCGAACCCTAAGCGATTACCAGTAGCTATTAGTGAATTTGAAAAGAACACACACCCCTATGCGCACATTTGGTTTTTATGAAGGTCAGGATTGCTGTAATATGTAAAACGACATCGTTTTCTTGAACTACTCCTAGCTTCGTATGCAAGCATTATTAGGTTTGGAGATTTTGGCAGGAGGATTAAAATGAAAATTTTATTGAATAAGTTGTTTTTGGACAACGCTCTTATAAGTTTAGCGTGTTCCAGACGTGCGACAAGATAGGATCACCTCGTTCATACCACCTGAGTACTTTGACATTACCAGTAATCTCCTGACTATTCAAAAATAACTCTGACATAACCAGTAACCTGCTGACTCTCCAGAAATCACTCTAACATTACCAGTAACCTACTGACTTTTCAAAAATCATTATATCGTCTTTAACTCAAAGATGATGAGCATTTAAGAACGATTTCAGTGAGGTGACTTTCAAAAACGTCGAAGGTCTCACTGAAGAAGGCTTGCCATTTCTTGTCTTTTTCCGTGATCCAGCAAAAAAAGAAGATGAGAAAATCTTCGTTGATGCGGTAAGAGACTCATCATTTCCATGTAGGCACCATGTATCGTATAGTCTATGTATACATAAAGGCACAGTTAACGATAACAATGGTTTCTGAGATTTCCCCATAGTATGCATTCGAGCTCTCCTCGGTTACCATATTTGGCGCTCATAGGCCGGGAAACGGCCCAGTTAGGGAATTATAAAGGCTCAAAGAATGTATCGTGTGTATCGTCGGACGAGCTTCACCGGCATTGTAGAGGCAGCACCGATCACAAGGGAGCCCATTCAGGAAGTTTAGACAATTTGTCATGACCCTTAGCCACAGTGAAAAGCAGCGCAGCCCTGTACAGTTCCGGCTTGATGTAGTCAGCTCTTGGCGCAATTGTAACACCTGCAGTCTCGTCCGAATACGCCTTCAATGTTATTTCCGTCATGGTAATCTCGTCCAACCTCTATTATCCTATCCTCTAGCCACCGCAACTGATTGCATAGACAACTTATGCATTGAAAACACCAACTCAATTCTGAAAGCAAGAAAAGTGCGAAGACACATGCCAAAATCGTGAATATTCAGCTGCTTTTTAAGGACTTTCGATCTTTTATGGCGCAATGGATCCTTCCCACCTTTATTAGATACAAACTCGTCATCAGATCAAGTTGATAATAAGCTTAGAGAAATGAATGTGGATCGTCTTTCGTTAGAATAAAACTGACCAAACTGACCAACTATGACTTTACGAAGACATGCGTGATAAATTATGATTTCAGGTCATTCGTGAGCTGTATGATACACGTATGACGATCAATCCTTTATTAGCTGATGGCAATGTTTTTTCTCATCCGCTTCGACATCTTGGTAAAACGTCAAAGGTACTCTTTTTCCCAGGAGTTCGAAGCCACTTTCTTCCTAATAGGTCCTCTAGCGGTTTACGCGCGAAAAAACATTTTAACCGACTACTTACGGTAGCGAGGTGGATGATAAGAAGTGGCAGAAACTCCTTTTAAGTTCCTATATTCAGCCTGGAGCATCATAGGCCTCTAGGGTGGTACAAAGCTCTCATGGTACCCCTTACCACTCTGGACCGGAGAAATCCTTGGAGAGATTTCCCTTTGACTCCTAACCTTCTACCTACGGTTTTATGCTATCTCCACTTTTCTGTTCAGTAGAAGGTTGCTCAAAGTCTCTCATCCTAAAAAAAGACTGGTCTCTGGTTGATCACTGAATAACATAAAACTGTTATCGATAACCATTCAGATGAGCAGCTAAAATGAATAAATAAATAACCATAACTGAAGCGCTTTCACTACAAGTCGAAAACTACAATCATAATATAATACTTGCCCAGGATCTTCCCGTTCTTGCGATTGACTCTTTCACACACATGTATCTCTTCCCGAATGTCTCTCAGTTGGCTACGCCGGGAGTTCTGAAGCAGGTCAGTTCTGGTTTTTCGCTAGTTTTTTTAGTCACTTCGAAGAACTAAGATGCCAAGACCGGAGCTGGCCTTCTGTGTGTTAAAGTGCTATCATAACCAAGCTTTTGTTGGTTGATCTGAAGAAGTAATAGTCTTTCTCTTTTCTTTGTTTGCTACTCAAAAATCAGCTCCTCCTTCTTCCATGACTTTCCAGTAAATACCCTATTTCGATCCAGAAAAAACCTTTAAGAAAATTGTCGTTCAGTTGGACATCAATTGCTAGATTCTCATAATAGTTATGTAGAACCTAGAAATAGAACATGCAACTCATAAAAAGCGCTAGCCTTTTAACTGTAGCGCTCAGTGGATTTATCGCCTTGCAGAGCGATCTTTAGAGCTCCAGAAAAGTTGTATATGAAGCATTGCATGTTATCATTGGAATAGTTGAATCCCGTTTATGGATCTGCTTCGGAATGTTCGAAAAATATGGAAGGACTTCAGCCTTCACGCCTTCTGATTGGCAATTTTCAGTTTGTTGAAGATTTACACAGTGGCGTTTTACACCAGCGATTCCATGGAAAGCCAGAGATTAGACGACAAAAGATATCAAAGTTCCTGGATAAGCAAAATACAGGAGAAGACCATCAAGCCGAACTTCAAAAGGTTCAATGTTTGGCTAAGAACATTCTTCTCTTCTTTCTAATACACGGATCGAAGAGCTAGAAACTAATAATACATAGATTCGATGGGACTAAAATCCACAGTTTATATTTGAAAACTTTGTAGAACTCGAATAACCTACTTAAATCAAATAGTAAATCAAAAAAAANAAAAAAAATTACATAGACGAGGTAATCTTTTCCAGTGATTTTTTTAACAGTGTAACTATGCATACTTGCAACCGAGCTAAATCTCAGTAATTGAATTAATGGAGTCGAATTCTATACTTCTGCACGATTTATCGAATACTTTATTGAGTTCAATCAAACAAAAAACCAAAATATGATCTAATTCGAGTAAATATTGGTGGACTCAACTTATATCCCAATTCTAATACTGACTGATTGCCATGTGCACTTGTTTACTAATACGATGCAAAGTTTTGGAAAAACATTCACTACTCCTACCATCCATTCGAGGGAAACTGATGTAGTCGCTCCAGCACCTTACCATACTTCGCGAATGAGAACTTGTGCAGTCCTCTCACGGAATAAGTTGACACCTGGTAGTAATCATGTAAGGAAGGGCGAAGTTCTCACCTTAACTTGCTTCCAATTTAGGCTGCTCAAGATCCACCGGAATCAGTCTTCAAAGAACTGCGGCCCAGTGGAAAACGCTACTCATTTCTGCAGAAGACCGAACTTTGAACACTTTTCGAGATCCTATTTTTTGCGTTACCAAATTTTAGAAGTAATTTTGTTGCATTGAGTTCATGGCTCCATTGTTTGTACAAGTTGAATGTCTTCCATGATGTTTTGATTGCATTAGGGAATGTATGTACGCATAAGTATAAAGGCGATTTGTTGTTACTCGTGTTTTTTTTTACCATATTCATGAAAATATTTTATAAATTGCTTTCGCGACACTAGCCGAAAACTTTTGCTGAAAAGAGTATGCCTCGAAAGCATTTCAACTGATTTTTCATGACTGCGTTCATTAATAGCCTGGAACACGATCCAGAGCAGTTGCTGATCCCGTGGATGCACCAGTACTAAGTGTGAAAACCGGGGCTAGCTTCATCATTAATATAACCACACACTATGAACTCATTCACTAACCTTCTGACGAATCCTCCTTTAGAGATAAAAAGGAGCGAAGTGACTCAAGAGGCTTCGAGCATCTCTCCAAATCTATCAGGACCTTTTAATAGAGCCAGCTCACTCATTGCATAACCACAAGAATTATGTGGATACCATATCTCTGATTTACAGAATCAACCCGCTTTGTTAAGAGCTTTCAAATGTAATGACTACGGCCAAATTTGTTGATGGGAGTTAATTTTCGCCCAAATGACCCTCTTCCTTCCTTCAAATTACTTACTAGGATTAGATGATAATTATTATGGTTCCGAACTTTTCTGTGGGTTAGATCACACCAGAAGTATGCGCTACGGAGAAAGAAGATGTGACCAATTTCAAAAAGAAAGAGCAACCGACACGCATTCAACCAGACAGAAAAGTATGGGTAAAGGGCATGAGTCCTTCGGGTCCAAGGAGTCCCGAGTCGACTACAGTAAGACGCGCGCCAACAGCAAGGCCGCATATCAGCAAATCCCATTTTCGTTAGCGACCGACACTAATGTTGCCGTTTATTTTTCACCAATCGGATCGTCCGGCTAACGCCGGGTTTCCCATCGTCTTATGATATGAGTATTGTGATCGGAAAACAACGCGCTCCCTCTTTGGAACAAATGATACTTTTTGGAACACGAAATTCGATAGAGGAGCAATTAGACACACAAACGATATTGAAAATGTGCTGATGCCTTTGATTAGAAGTCTCGATCTGTCGTTGTTAATCTTGAAAATAATGACCCATTGAAGGTTTACAGGTAGGCATCCAAAGCCTTTAATGTCATGTTGTCGAATCATAATCATAACACCACTATAAGACGCCTTTATGGATGTAGCTCCTTTGTTTTACGGATACATTATTAAATGAGAATCCAATATTATTAGCGGTCGGATATGTTTTTCCATGAATGATATCAAAGCAGAGAGAAACCATGATCCTTCATTGAATCGCAAGCTCTGCTGGGTAGCGGTCGTAAGCAAGAAGTGAATCAAATTCCATCTCCTTATAATCGCTCCCTATCATTGCACCTACCCTTCTGGTTGAATGAAACATATCAAAGAACCAAAGCTAGATCGTGAATAACAAAGGCGCCAGGATTTAATTGGTGATTGATCTTGTTCTCTAANCCCTTCTATCCTCAGTGTTCCCATCCTGCCCCCTCTACTCCTATTGATTTGCTGTCCAAGTCCACTGGATCAGGATTAATGGGTATTCGCCTGGACATTTATTTCGCGCACACCCCGTCTCCTGTAGGCGGGGCCGGTCCTCCCACCTATCATAAGTGTTCCCATCCTGCCTTGGGTACTCTTACCAAATTTGAACTTTCGTTCACGGGGCAGGAGTTACGAATTTTCGTGCAGACAGACGGACAGACAGACGCGAGCGCTATATATGAAGTAAGGATGATTACCTTTGATTTACTTGCATTATCATGCAATTTTGCAATTTTCTCGTTATCACATCTATCGTATATTTATTTCCCATCGATATCATCGCACTAACACTTAGTACTTCTGAGTAGCCGCGTATGCTTAATTTACGTGGTCGACAAGGCAGCGCGCTTTGAAATTAGGAAATCTTATTTTCCCTAATAGTCCATTTTTATCCTTCTATTACTAACGTGTTCACTCACAATTATTTCTAATTCATTATCCATCGTGATTGAGATTTCTTAACTACTCGACGAACAGTCGTACGCATATTTCACTGCGTATCCTTATAGTACACCGATATTCGCAAAACAGAACATCAACATGATGACTGCTCCAATTCACTGATACATTTTCTTAATAAGTACAAGTATCTTATACACTACTATACTAACTCCTCTTCCTTCCTTCGCACTAACCACAAATCTCATGGCATCATTAACCTATGTAAAATCAACTAACGCCGTTGCTTTCAGAACGTGGTTGCGCTCTTGTGTACTTATGGTACTCTTTCTTGACATTGTGGGTTCGCCTGGAAAGTATCAGGAGAAGAGTCTACAAAGTTCATCACTTGGATCCCGTGGTTGGAATTGCAGAAGGTTCAGAGATAAAATAATTAATTCTTTTTCTAGTCCAAGACAAAGTACTCCACAATCAACCCACACTCGTAGTTCAGTTCACACCTTGATACTCCGACACGCCAGGAGAGTAACCATAATTCATCTTGAAATACTTCATGGGCTGAGCAAATTGAAGCTGAGACTAAAACAACACAACCACCACACTCTACAAGCTCCACTTCAGCGAAAGAGAAGGAGAGAAAAAACAGGAAGCTGAGTTAGCAGTAGGCATTGCTAACTTGACTGTCGAAAAGGACTGACTTATTGATTAACCACCCCTCCTTCGGATGATCTTCGCTCGATGACGCTGGCTCAGACCTGACAATGAACTGAGAGCTGTTCCTGTATTCAATTCGTTTGTTTGTCTTTAAGCTCTTTCCACCTTCTGATTATATTTAGAGCTCTACAAATTCTTTCTTCTCCTTGATCATTATTGACTTACATCGAAATGGTAGTGTCGTGATCATTTTGAAGCCTGATGTGTTCTACTTAACAGTAGTTTGCAATGTACGAAAAAGCATGTCCATGTGATAAGTGTTTCACTGTTTCAACTTTCAAGCGGCATGCTTATTAATATTTGTTTCCATTGTCAATTACTGCTTTGCACATCATTGAACACTTTTCTTAGATACCTTTCTTATCAACCATGCATTTACAGTTGTTTTTTTATGGTGCGAGATCGTCGTGCTGTTTTGATTGATCTCGCCCAGGATGGAAGCTGGAGAGCGCGCAATTTTCACCACCAGCAATGTACCGTGCGGAGCTCCACCACGGCGAAATTTCTGCGTCTGGTCGCAAAAACAGGGGTGTACGTAAGGAGTTTGGATCACCTTTTCAAAAGACAAACTAAATCAGTGTTTGACCTTCATTCTGGATATGAGACTAGGATTTTTTGGTCCCTTTATAATACTCAGCTTTACAGAGTAGAAGATTCCAAAATTTTATTCAGTTACATACAGTGTGTGGACTGGTATACCCTTCCGTAATCTGAACAGCTTCACGATGAACTTTGATTTCTATGAGATCCGAGCGTAAATGACTTTATAAGTATGCCTTTCCATGCTTTTTCCGTTGTTTTCTTTCTTTCGCGACCCGTCTTGCTCAGATGTTTTTCCGGATGGTACAGTAACAAAAACGCTTATCTCACTCATCCACTGGCCTGGAAAACTGATGTACTGTAGGCTCTGATTTAGCCACCGACATTGAAAATGACATTATTGATTATTAATTATTTCTTTCCGTCAGGCGCGTCGCGGCAGGAGCGCTATGCGAAGCCGGTGTTAATTATAGCGCGCAAGGGCGCGTACATGAGGTATAGGAGCACGATTTTTTCCAGTATTTATCATCCTTCCTTTTTTAGTGATCTTTATTACTAAATGGATAACCTTATGTGTGTTTTCACTTACTTGTTCTATTGTACATTTGGTTTTGTTGGTATTGCTTAATTTTTATTTTTTCGCGTGGTTTCTTCTGTATAGGGTTTCTTAGTTTGATGCTTATAATTCGGTAATACCCTTACTCGGTAATACTCTTATACCCTTTAACTTATCTGTTATTTTCATTTGTTTATTATATATAATTTTCATAAGTACTTGTTCTCCCTTACCCTACTGAAGAGCATGGAGGGAGAATATTTCTTAAGTTCGACTTCCGTCTAGTGCAAAACGAAAGCTGAACTACTTTGACTTGTCCCCCCTTATACTCTTAATACTTGTGTTTGTATTTATTTATTGATACCAACAACTTTACTTGAGACTGATTATTCGGCTAAGTCGCCTACTTCGGAGTCCGTTCAGTCGAAAGCATACCTGTAATTCGCACGGTCAACTTTCCAAATTACAAGAAAGGACTTCTGAAAGCGAAGAAGTTGACCATGGCTCCTTGGACTTCATCTCAAAGTCAACACCCGGAGCTCTATATCCTCATTATTGTGAAAGTGTCCTGCAGTCATGTGTCTCCCTCTTTCGTCACATCGTTTGACCATTCGTCATTCCTATTGTCGATCGATACTCCGCACATCGGGGACTCATGCTGCGGGCCGGTCCAGCGTACATGTAAGAACAGAAGATTCGGATGTTAAGATTTCAGTTCGTGATTTGAAGAGGGAGTATGGGTACACTTTTTCTAGGAAGGTTGCCTAGTAGAAAACAAGAATATCCTCGAGAACGAAAGGAAGCCGTACCGTTGCATGTTCTGTACTAGTGCGTGTCTCTGTCTAGCCGCATGGGCGTCTCTCGCGTAAAGCGGAAAACGTTGTATGAATGTGCCCAATCTCTTGTCACGGCTAGGCAAACAGTGTGTCTTCTTTCATGATCCCCTTCTTCGTTTCGATATCTTCAAGTCGATTTTGTTTAATAGGGTCTGTTTACTTCTTTCATTACACCGCTTAACTTCTGCACGTGCTTCAATTACTTCAGATGAAGTTTCCAATATATTCACTGCTTTTACCGCCTTTTCAAAATCGAGGATTATTTGCAGCTACTGGACTTCAGTCAAGTTAGGTATACGGAAACGCGCGGGGCAACATACCCTGTCGTTCACCATCGAGAAGAGGAGAAGATCCGCGAAACTGCCATAGCACTCAACGTAGACGCAGTAAAGGATTCGTCGCATGAAAAAGGGCAAGTTGATCTGTAAACATGTGGTATTACACATGATGGACGATAAAATTGGCAGAAAATTTCCGTACGACATATTTTGTTTGTAGAGAGAGAGAGTCATACATCGTGACAACTCGGCAGTGCAAGCATTCAAAATTAACAAAAAGAACTAGCTGTGGGGAACTGACATGAAGATTGTAATGATCCCACGTAATTATGCTTTTCCAGAGAACAGCATTTCATCCGAAACAAAAAAGTTTGTAGTACAGTAATAGCAATACCAAAATGACACATCATAAGGTAAAGCTGAAGCTACAAGAAGTGAAAAGAGAAAACGAGAAAAATGGCTGACACCATGGTGCATTTACTAGTTGAGCGATTCATGCCTTACATATATACAGCAATTTGAACGATTGATGTATCGGACTCCGAAACGACCGTGATACAACCACTTCATTGTAGTTCAACAGTGATCACAAGAAAAATGAATTCACGCAAGCTTTCGAAAATACAGTAGGACTAAATGTCAATATCAGTGTAATTAGAGGTATAAAAATTGTCCGCGATGAGTCGTTCGGTCTGTGCTGGTTTCATCAATCGAGCGAATGTCAACTAGATGAGAAGTAGGTTAGTCATTTGACATACCCAGAAGTTTCAGTCGCCTAATGAACAGTTCAGCACAGAAGCTGCGTCGGTGACAGAAACCCACACCGTTGTCTTAGTGGTTAACAAATGTTGATACAACCTTTTCAGTAGCAAAAGATAGCCAAATGGATACCCGTTGAGAGCACAGTTCTATCTATCTTGACTTGCCATTTTTCCTGTTATGTCTTGTTCAGCCATGACAAGATTGACTGCCTTCTCTGAGGTTGTTAAGAGGTTGCGACAGCGAACAATTCGATTGCTTCCCACGTTCTTAGACTGTATGAGGATTTGAGCCTGTCACTTGCTTTCAGGCGATTTTCACATTCCCAATCTTGTGAACGAAAGAGAATAAACATTTCACGTGCGATATCATCTTAGCCTAACCCTAACTGATAGCCAAGTTGGGCGCTCTTTTCAATTCCAATATGTTCAAAACGTGATGGAGAACTTCTTTGAAAAAGCATACTGCAAAAACGCTTTCCCAATGATAGGAGCAAACCTTCATCCTGCTGCATCATTAGCGAAAGCACTACCACTGTACCACCGCTACTCTTGCTGACGTCGACTGACTCTTGTAGGTGTCACTGTCTTTGAGATCAATTTGACTGGTCACACTTGCCGATAAACACATTTAGCTTTTCGTTTCAATCTCCTTAGTGGTATTTCGAGTAGCTAAACATTTCCTGGGTAAACAAACCTACCATTCCACAATCTTACTGCTGCTCATGCTGCTTATAAACAGGCATGGTTTAACACGTTGACGACAAGCCAATTTTCTCGTGAATGTCGCGTTGGACGAAGCAGTTTACTTCTTGAGAATTTTGATTTCTCAAAGAAGGAGTTATTGCAGTCAAAAACATTTGAAAACAAGTGGTACGAGCGAATGTTTTTCAAACCACAAGCAATATTCGAATTTTGCCCTACACTTGTGGCTACTCGGGGTACTGGCAAATTGTGGTGATGCACTCGAATCCGTGGCCATCGATCTGGAATCAAACTATTCAAGCTCTGCTCTCGTGCTGACTCTACTCAGAAGTTCAAGGTTAACGCCGGAAAAGATCCGAAACGGACAACCAGTGTGGCAGAAGCTGTAATAATGGAGGTAATGGATGGACGGTTGTTTTATGAAGGACGTTGCCTTTGAGTAGATCATGGGCAAGCGGCAAGCTGCTGTACCGATAACTGGTACAGCAGCTTGCCGCTTGCCCATGATCTACTCAACGAGAACATAGACATAGTCGGAACTCTCCGAAGGAATCTTGGGGGTATTGCTCAAACCATCCGAGACAAAAAATGCAGAGAGGAGAGTTTATTTACCAGCAGAGCCTGAAAGTAGCGCTAATTTTGAAATTGAAAGACAAGAAAGATAATTCACATAATTTAGATTATTCACATAATTCTGACGCATGCTTTCACCTGAACGGCAAGTCTTCGGTTTAGTTTTTATATTATCATGAAAGGGTTTTCGTTGACCCAAGCAACCAGATGGCTCAATTTGTGAGAAAGGCAGCCAAATGATATAATAAACTGTTTTTTCACCCCGTAACCCAGACTGCCTTGACCATTGCTTGTTTCTGTATTGCAAAAAGATCAGGAAAATCAGAACGAATTACTTTTATCCACCGACACGCCAATGAGCAAGCAGTTCAAAAGCGCTTAAGCGGAAGCTGATGACTAGAAAGGAAAATTGGTGAATTGTTAATAAAGCGGAAATAATAGTCTTGAATTCCATTTGATAGCTGGCTAGTGCCATTTTGGACACCTAGTGGCCTAATTTGAAAATCTGCAAAAAAAAAAAACAGGACGGTTGCACACATTTTGATTGAAATAATGTACCGTCGCGCAGCATTGAGCGACATCGCCCCACGAGACAGAGTTGCTGTCGCGCACCGTTGCGTGACATTGTCGTCAACGCGTTAATGGCCTTATTTGGTATTACTTCGCTAGAGGCAAGGAAGCGATTTTCTGAGGGTGTGCAAATTGCATGCAACTTTAGATGGTTCAATCCTACCGTTGCAAGCAGAGTTAATAAATCTGAATTTGACAGAATCCTCAAAAAGTTTCAAAGGTGCATGCAAAAATGAAAAAATGCATTCAAAAAAATACTGATATCGGCCGTGTGAAACAACCCGTTCCGAATGGCTCGTGTATTTATAATCCTATCACAACATTGCCTAGTAACTTTGGACACACAACTGTTGTTAACCGTAATATGACCAACGCAGTTTTCTTTGTGAAGTTACACGAAAGAAACTTCTGTACGGCAAACCTCAGTTTATGCCTGCTTGACCCATAGAAAGGAATTTCCCCCAAGAAAGGAAGGAAGAAAAGCCCACGAATTCTTATATGGTACGCAATCTAAGTTTATATAGGGTAAGCAGAGGTTTGGCGTCAATGAAACAGGAGTAGGAATACTTTTTTAGCAGATCTATCTTTATCCTATGAATTATACTGTTGTAAATATCTGAAAAAGGGGCAGAAGTGGATTATCACCCAGCGGTTAGAATACCGGCTCGGTACGGGAATCCCGGCTTTTTAGGCGGGTCCGTGGCCAATTAATAGACCAGCCTAAAATGGTATAAGCAATAACGTTACGTCGGGTGATGAGCGTTAGTCATTGTATGTAAACGCCACACACACATTCGAAACGCTTCCACGTTTCTTAACGGATGTCGAATGCGGGTATCCACAACGAAAAAGCGATTATTATAATCAAAGACCTTTAGGCCTTGAACCCAAAAGAAACTATCACATCATTAGAAACGCTGAAATAGATAGTTCGACTACCTGTCAATGATGCCTTCACCCTCACATCCATGTAAGTCCTGCTCCTGACCCAAAACCCTAGCAACCCTAGCAAGATTCACACAAAAATATAGCATGAAACCCCCTTATATAGAAAGCATGATACATGATACCTTTATTCGGTATCTCTCTCCCTTGACACTCTCAGCGAGGCCCAACGGGACTCCCTCATCCTCCCTCCTCATAACTACGAGTGCAACGTAGTTCCTAACCTGTACCCCAAGGTAAATCCATCTTCAGATTTACCTATTTTTCATCAAAAATGTGCAGAAAATCTCATTGTTTACATACTATATTAGTGGTACGGAGTGTTCACAAACACTGAAATTTCTATTTTCAGTACACATAATAACACTATGACAATGATAACAGCAGTTTATTGCTTGATAAAATTATTATGAAACAAAGGCAACATTACTTTTACAAAATGAGACAAGAAATTCAGAAAATATCAATCAATAACACAAGACCCGATAAGGAAATCCACAAGTATGAGGCAAGAACTGGAGGAAGTTGTCCGATTGTCCGACATCGGCAACAATGTATGTTTGATCACAAAAAGAACGATATCAAAAAAGGAAATTCAAAGAGATACTGCACATAAAGGGTACTTAGACATGGAAGCTAATTTGCATTAATAATAACAACATTCAAAGTCCGCTTAGAAATAGTCCCAGTGATCCTGGAATGTCCTAGAAAATGTGAACAATCAGAATTGTGAATGTGACCTATATGAGCGCTTTTAGCTACCATACGAGATTTCTAGGCACATCTGTCATATGTGAAGGTAAACCTGAGCATTGAAGAGCAGAACGCTACAACAGGAAGGCCATGCAAATGCGAATCCTTCTGCGCTCTGGCCTAGGCGGCATGTACATCTTGGCCTAAGCGATGCACGGCTTCATGAANTTTTAGTTTTGGAATTTTCGCTAGGATTCAATCAAGCCAAGCAAAATGTCGGCGTTAAAAAGCCCAAGAAAGTAAGTCTCTTGCAGTATCTGTAAAACCAGATGCCTATCTTACTCCCGGCTCATTTTATCAAACTCCTAACTCTTTCATATAAGTTCACCTAGTTGATTGATTGGAAAAGGTTTTCTATAAATCTAACGCCATGTCAATACATCCTTAACGTCACAACGCACCGCTCATAAGAACTACTGTAACCGAAGGTCGGTGGGTAACGGCAGGAGGGCGATCAGAAGAATCAATTGAATTGGAAACAGGCGAAACGGAGCGATCCGATTCTGTACAAGTGACCGAGCTGTGGACTGCTGGCGACTCATAACGAGGTGGATAGAGATACTGTATTGTCAAAGGCGGTGCATCAGGGCTAGTTGGTGAAGATGGAGCTGTACTGGACAGAGAGCGCAGAGGATCGAAAATCACTCCTTTCTCAATGTCCGAGTAGAGCGGTGGTGGTGATTGACTTGAGGCGACTGCTGAAAACATAACAAAATGAGAATAATGTATTTTAAAAGCAGAATCAAGCAGAGTTAGAAAGTAGGAGCTCCACGACTACAGTTTCGGGAACACTTTTGATTTCATATGTCCAAGGAAAAGGAAAAAATTTTCAAGATCGCTACCAAAACCATGGCCATGCGGTCACGAAAGCCGCGGGAACTCTTCTCGGACCCATCAGGTTAATTTTTCGGCGGTTAACTGGAGCCCAAGAAGTTAAAAAATCTGACCACTACGTGGTTTGCATGGGCTAAATGCGCGTTTTTTGAGGATATGTTTACAAACGTCAATGAAGCGCACCGCCGAAAAACCCCAAGGAAAAGTATGATTTTTGCCCGACCCCCTTTGTATACCGTTCGGGTGTTGAGCAAATAGCAATATCTAGCCCGAAAGGGCCAACTACAAGCGAGTGAAGCACATGGCACCTTGAGGCTAATGCATTCCACGAGCGCAGATCCGCTGGTTTAAGAAAACCGTCAAAAATTAATAGTATTCTTTTTCCCCAAATATTAAATGTTACAATTTTAAAATGAATGTATCCACTCACCGACGTCATATTTAGGTGGAGGTGGCAGTTGTCGCATGATACGGCCCAAATTCCGCCTTCTTGACGGTTCTACTGCTGGTTCTGAAAGGTAAGACTAATAAGAACGTGGAATAAATCAAAAAATTGAAGCGATTANAATGTATCCACTCACCGACGTCATATTTAGGTGGAGGTGGCAGTTGTCGCATGATTCGACCCAGATTCCGCCTTCGTGACGGTTCTACTGCTGGTTCTGAAAGGTAAGACTAATAAGAACGTGGAATAAATCAAAAAATTGAAGCGATTATTCAAAAATCTCCATCAAGATTACAAAGAGTCCCCAGTGGACCAAAAATAGCGCGTTCAGCCTTTCCTCAAAATTCAGTGCGAAATCAAGGTACCCACGTTTGTTTACCAAAAGGGGAAAATTTTGTTGTCGGCGTTGGGAAGATGTTGACTAGGTGACAGCCGTCTAGCAACTGCCACTTTTTACTCTAACAATGGCTTTCTTCAAACAAACATCTTGATTACAAAATGTAAACTCACGTCGGTCATAGTTTTTGATGATCATACATACGACACAGCAACAGAGGAACAGTACGAAAAGGACTGGACATGAGATCACCACGATCACCTCCCACAACTGAGTAGGCCTCGTTTCCACCGTGCCTACAAAAAAGCCGTTTGAAAATGGGCAAAGGGAAGATGAAAATATAGGAAAGACTGTAAAACCCTCATTCATTGTGGTTTTTCGTGGCTGTCTATCAATGAATGAATGCTTCTTCTACTGGACTGATTGGAAATAAACATTTTTAGAAATATACGTGATTGGAAAACAATCTGATAAGATGGACCCCTGGTCTCCCCCTCGAAGCTCCATTTAAGCAGCTCTGAAGGGCAAAAACTTCAAATGGCCTCTGAAGCTGTCAGTCAAGATCAACTAATTCGCTCATGAACTTTGTGCTGATGCTCTTAGAACGTGATATATGTAACTCAGTAAAGATTAAGACTAAGACTAAAGACTAAGAATAGCAATAAAATACTTGATCTTCAGTTCCTAAACGGGATATGAACGACTTTTTGAGTACTCATATGTAGTGTCTGAGCTCTTTCCCATTTTCTTTTTCCCAAGTCTTTCTGGGAGAATCTGTTCAATCAGTATGTACTTGTCCTAAGGGAAGGAGTAGCACTATAACTCGTTTGCAGCTGAGAAATACAAGTACAGAGTGTTAAGTGGTCCGCCAAAGACGAGAAAGCCAATTGGATCTTATTTATGAATGCCAGATCGCTTTCTTGTTCCCACGCTAACACACTTCAAAAGGTAATTGAATGCACGGCGTATTATAGGTGGGAGCACTTAACATGTTCAGTTACAGAGCAAGATGTTCTAAGATCTTACGTACCCATCTATTTGAGATTGGGTGACATTCTGGAGCGGAAGTACATCTCTACCATGCCCCCTTTCGAGCACTTTTCCTCGTGATATCGTCACACGACCTACACCACCAATACACACCAAGGTGTCGTGCACCTTACCTAGGTGTCGTGACCAGGACCAGGACTGTAAGGGTTGATATCACCACAGGTGCGGAATGGAACGGACTTAACTCAAATTTCATGCCTGCCCTTGGTGCCATTGGTAGAGATTCATGGTAGACACAAAGGGGCACCTTTCTTTCCAGCCAGAATCGGATGGTCAGCTTCAATCTACAGGCACCTTTGAGTAATTCGTTCTACTTAACCATTTCCGGTAAGTTTCTATGGATTTCAATGGAGTTCGATTTATTTGTGGTCTACTGTACATGTTTAGTAGAGTAAATAATGAATTAGAAAACAAAGCTATACAAAACCATCAAGAATGACGCGAAAGTTACCTGAAGGGAAGATTACGGTAGCGTTGATAGCCTCCGCCATCCCATCCGGCAGCAATGATTCACTCATAATACTAAAAATAAATGGATTTCTGTAATAATATGAATACCCATCTAAAAAATACTCATCGAAGAACACGAAATGACGGTAAAATACGAAAGTAT
>UZAF01016446.1:30311-83505 GCA_900617895.1 Haemonchus placei | reverse complement strand
GGACGGCAGTATTTCCGTGGCGGATGCAAGTCTTTTGCATTTCCTGAATGCAGCTAGTTCTTCTGAAGCTCACATTCTCTGCCGTCCTACCGTCCCTCCCTTGTAGATGCTTCAGCTCCATAACTCGCTGAACTTTAACGTTCTCGAGCCACACTTCCCTCTGTCCTTCGGTTTCTGACGACCAGAATCCAGTGACGAAGCCTTTTTTCCTCTCGCCACCGCATCAACCACCGCATTTCCGCTTTGTTTTCGTCCTTGCCATCTTGGGTAAACTTCTTGCCATGCTTGTTAAATACGGCGTGTGCGTGGAGCAAGATCTTTGCTAGGCAGTGCTTTGATGTCCATACAGTTCCGAGGGACTGTCTTTTCACAAGCGCATGATCTATTTCCTTTGTTTCCCTCCACTACTGTATGTATGTTTCTGAGCCTCCCTTCCAGCGGAACGGGAATAAATGCTGCAGACCGCTAGTTCAATCACTCGTTCACAGAACCAATCCTTTATATGAATGTTCCAGAACTACAAAATATATGTTGCGAAGGGAGATCCAGGTAAGTAATATAACTTGGATATTTCAAGATTATTCCTTTAGCACAGCGAGACTTCCTTGAGATGAATGAATTTTTTTGCACAACAACATACCTCTTCTCCTCCAACTGGAGATTTGATAAACTGGGCTCTTGTTCCTTTTGCCGACGTCTTTCTTCTTCAAGTTCTCGTTGTGCCTGAAATCTGGCTAAGAAACTCTGAGCAATATCAAAATAATAACTTTTCGGAACTTTCATCATTTTTATTTACTAACCATACAATTGGCTTGTTATCTAATTAAACCTGATTCGGAACACCCACGTACACTTCCTCATGAACATGGGTCCCCTGCTACCTCAGGATTGTAACACTTTCCGAAATCCAAAACAATAATGACCAATGATGAGTATTTTACGGAAAAAATCTATAACCATTCCATGCCCAGAAAACACGTTTTTTAAATTATTTGTGGAAGTTTGAGCACATTGTCCCTATGACAGACCAAAATCGAAAAAGGGAGGCTCAGATCACGGATTATGATGACACACAACAATGATCTGTTGTATATCATTTTTATATAGGGTTTCACACAATTCACACCTTCCAATAGTGTTGTCTATCCAAAAGCTCCAAGAGTAAAACGTACATTGATTCTTACTGCCTGAACATGGCTCTAAGCGCAACTGCAACTATGGAGAAACTTATGCCCCATCGTTCATGATCACCGAAACAGTTTTAAAATTATGAAAACAAAGTAAGGAAACAAGCCGTACAATCATTTGGATCTTTTTTTGACTGCTGCTTATCTGTGGCTCCGCTTTGTAGAGACGTTTTAAAGCTGCTTGTGCGGCAACATCGGCAGCGGCTACGCGATCTATTCCGCCGCCCTGCAAGAAGATTGATATCCTAGAGATAATGTGACATTGACAGCACGAACTTCGCAAGATATCAAGAAATATGGACAGTGCTGCCGAATGTACACACCTGTGCGGCTCCAGAGATTATTGTTGGTTTAGCACTGGAACCAGAATCGAGTCGTTGACCAGAACCAGAGTGTTTGAAATGCTTGTCAACCTTCTTCTTTTTGAGAAAATTTTTGAAGGCGTCCATTTCTCAATCGTTTTCTTGAAAGAGTGATGTTAAAGAACGTAATTAATAACTAATTGTACAAAAAGTCATTATCCAGGAAAGGTGAGGCTACTAGATTTCTCTAGTTCTTCGGCACTACCAGAACCTCGAACGCGGAAAAAGATGGGCAGAGGCTATCGACGAAGTGTTACCAAAAGCCCAACTTGGGCGGGATTTGCGCCGAGGTAAGCGGTGCCGAGATCAAAAATTCATCACTCTATTCAAAAAGATTCTAGATCACGGAAGAAAAAAATGGTCAGAGGCCACTGACGAAATGTAGTCGAATCATCAAAACGGGCAGGGTTCACACTAGGATGAGCGGCGCTAATATCAGATTAATTACTCTCTCCGAGTAATTCTACAACACGGAAATGTGATCAGAGGCTATAGAAAAATGTGGTCTCTCCAAAGTGAGCGAGATTTGCACTGGTATGGGCGAGCTCAAATCAGTACGTATACCTCCGTTCAAAATGCTTCACGAGGAAAAAGCAGTTGGGCGCTGTAGAAGGGATGTGGTTCAGAGGGGGAGAGGTTTGAAACGCGGTGACAGGACTACAGTCGAAAATTAATGACTGGTCGTACTTACTAGAAACAACTTGTTTTGGAGTGCGGAAAAGTGGTCAGACGCTACTGAAATGGTCAAATCTCCAGAGAGGCGGGATTTGTTTCGCGGTGGGCGGAGCTACATTCAAGAATTAGGGACTCTGCTTTAATTGTTTGAGAGCACGGAAAAAAGTGGTTAGAAGAAGTCCTTGAACGATATGCAACGGTTAATATTAAGTTGATGCATCATTGCTGCGGATTTTCTTCAGCAAGCTTTGCCTAGAGAAAATATAGAAATATTTAGCAAAAACATGTTCAAATAATTACTACGGAACATATACACCATCTACGCCAAGCAATGCTACTCATTTGCTAGGCAGTCAAATTCCACAGGCGAAAATGTTTCGATTCTTGGAGGCATCCACCCCTTGACGTCGGCCATCAAGTCAACCATTCGAAAGTTCTGTTCGCTTGCCGATTGACGTGATAATCCATAGAAGTTTCTTTTCGTGAATGGGGCTAACGTAGAAGCAGTTTCCATTCTTCATGCGGTATTGGTTGACTGATCCATCGCCGAGAAGTTTTTTTGAGATTACGTTATGACTGCGCCAGCTTCCATACTTTCTCGAAGTAATATGGCATAATGTAGGGTATATGAAGATGAGTTTCTGGACATATTTCTGTTAAGGAAAGTAAGGAGATTATTTCTAATATATTCCGAAATCAATGTTCAAACTGTATCGAGAGAAAAGAAGCCGCGAAAAAATCTGCAACAATTATGCATCAACCTAATAATATAAACCCTGAATGTCCGCATGTTTGTTGGCCTGTTTGTCTCTTGATCTCTTTATAATCGCCTTATATGGTGCCTACTTGAGATAAAAGTGAAAAAGACTAGCCAGGTTAAAAGAAATGAGGAATGGATGGGGCTACTTGGGAATACATACTTTGAGGTAGGTTCGGATCGACGTGCAATAAGAGTGGGTTTAACGAAAGACATGATTAGTGTTCCCGTGCATCATGTTCCTGTCCGCTCAACCGGGGCGGCATGCACGAATACTGCCAGTTCAAAGCAAAGCGTTCAAATTTGAAGGGAGGCAGCAGCAAGATGAGAATACTGACGGCAGGCGACAGAACAGGAGACGGTCCACTGCAGGAAGGGTGTCGAAGAAAAGTGCTCCTCAAGCTCAAATTAAGAAAAGACACAGGCTGCAGGACTGGACTAAGAGGAGAGTGTAAAATCCGAAGCCGACAATTCTGTTCAATAGCTTTGAAAATTATGCACCATTAATTCACAGCTTTGCTCACTTCAGACGAGGGGGATTCGCGTGTGTTAGCATTCACGATGTGGAAATGCAAATGCTGGTCGATATACGATTTGCTACACCTATCTGTTGCGGAATTTACCGATCAGTGGCCACTTTGTTCGCTTCAGTAGTACAGTGTTACAACTCGGAGGAAGTTGAAGAGATGCGGAGGGAATATACAAAACTAAATGCAGCGAGCGATAATCGCAACCGATTTTGAACAGTTTCGATTTGTGTTACTCGATCAAGGCTGCTTTTCACCACTCATTTTTTCGAGGAGAGAAGGGAATGAGTGATGATAGACCTGTGTGTGTGTCGGTGTATCTTCGACTGGAAACTCTTGTTCCCATGATCCTGCATTCAAATTTGGTAAAAGTACAGGCGAGAGGACACTCTGATTGAAACACTGATGGAAGATGGCAGGACAGGAACTTCCTTAATAGGGCGGGGCATGCGCTAAAATTGTTAGGTTGGACCTAAATCGTTCAGTTTAGATAAGGGTACGGGCAGCAATACTGGAACGCTGATGGCAGGTGAAACGACTGAAGACAAAAGAAGAGTGGAATGAACCAAGTCACCTAAACACACATGAGTTGAGCAGAATCCCGCTCATGACGAGCAGGGTGCTCACAAAGAGTGTGTGTTTGTCCGGAAGCTTCTAATTCTTGTTCTCCTGCACCGGCGCGTTCAAATTTGGGAGGGACGTGGTGGGCAGGTCAATTTACCCGGTCCGGCGTTAGCCAGGCGATCCGACCAGTTTTCTCATAATGCATACAACATAGGAGAACTTAAGATAGAATCAACAAGCGATTGTAGCGAAAAGAGAAGGCCATACCCTGTTTGCAATTGAAAATAGCACAGGTCTAGTGAACTGTGAATGCATATTGGTCCGAAAGTGCAGGCTTTAAGCACACTTATCGCTGTACGTGAGTTGGCCTTCTTTTATGGAAAGAATAAAGTAAACAACAGGGTGGGCAGCAAAAGCTAACTCACTCTTTTCCTTTTCTTGTTTCTCTCTTTCACTAGTTTTACGAGCTCGTTCCTCTTGCTCTTTAATAGTGTAGCTGATGATTACAGGTGAGTAGTATCTCCAAACAACTGCTATGCACAAACAGAAAAAGACGAGCAGGATTAGAAGAAGCAAGCCGAGTCCAACCTGTAAAACAAATTTGAGCAAACATAATTAAAATGCATGCATCCAATGCATTAGGTTTTCCAATTCAATTCTAGAAGGCTTCAAAGGCCTTTGCTCAAATATCAATGATATACAGTGACATGCACAATTGAGCTGAGATCATTCGCCTGATCAGGAACAACTCTTGCGTTGGAAAGGTTAATGTGATCGAACGAGTTTTTGTTCAACTCAGTCACTGACATACGTTTCCCGCGGCCGGTACACTTTCAACATCCTTCCAGCACAAGTCATTCTGATACTTTGAAATTTCGAACGATCACGTGCATGAGAGCTATCGTGCGTGACTGCATTAACCCAGCAGCGACCGAGCCCTTTACATTGTCCCTATATTAATTTTTAGTTCCTTATAACTGTAGTGGAAATGAATGATTCCTGCACCAAGATGCCTCAAGATTCTCTAGAAGGCTGTGAGCTCAGCTGATACTTGAAACATGAAAAAAATCATAAGCACACTTGATAAATAATATAAATACTACAGGAGCACGGCATGGTGTGGCCCGATGACGGGCCACGAGGTCGTCAGTAGGTTAATGAAATTTGAAGAAAGTCTATTCTACATAGTAATTCGTTTTTTACGAGAATAATAAGTGAAGTTGAGGACACCGTACAAAAACCAATGATATATGGCTTCTAAGCTGCCCCACCCCCAAGAAACCTCTTTTACTTACAATCGGATCACACACTATCCGCTTAAATCAAACACTGGTTGAGAAATCGCGACAGCTGAAACAGCTCAAACTTTAAGTCAGAACAACAATTATCGTTTCGTTATGAAAGACAAACTAGATATGGTGGACTGCCTGTCCAGTTACTGAGTCCCAATTGTTGTAGTGGGCTATTCAGCCACAGATATTAAGTTGTTCAGAAGAGGTGTTAGAGGAAAAGATAAATGGGAAATACTGAAGAAATTATTGATGGTTCAAAATCTATCGAAGGTCTCAGGAAAGATAACAGTATTTAGTATGGCGAGTTGTGGACCAGCTTCGACCTCGTACAGGACTCATATCCGTACTCGTGCTATCCGGGCGCTAAGTACAGGTTCGAGTCCCGTCCGAGGTCGAAGTTATGTCCACAACCCGCCAACCAGTGGATCTTGTTAGGAACCTAATTCAATAACTGATATTTCCCTTACTATCTATTTTCCCTACTTAACTAATACCTAGAGAAAACCCTAACTAATTCTAGAAAAAAAATAATTAGCACAAACTAAGGACATATCGTTTGGCATCCAAACACATCTTCACTTCGTACTTTCAGTTTTCCGATTAGGAGAAATGGAATGAGTCAGAAGTCGTAAAAGAAGTAACAACATAAACCTGAAGTCTCTCAATGTCGTACTTTTGAGAGATTGCCGTCACCAGTGAATCAAGATGACGGAAAAGAAATCCAGCTTGGGAGAATCCCACTCCTGAGGACGAGTCCTGAACAACACTTTCTTGAATAATGCCAAGATCGTCCGATTCTGGAGGTATGCTTGCTGACGGGCTTTGCGATTCGCTCATCAATTGTCCAACGGCTACAAGCAGCTATAGTTAGACGATGCATAGCGAAAACAGCGCTTGGTCAGCATAAAACTTGATAAAAGAATTGCACCAGAAGTAGTTGACAGAAATCTGGCAACGTTCTCTTTTTATCTGTATAAAGAACAGCAGTTAATCTTAACCAACTTGCATCAAGCACTTCTCCTACTCGAATTTATGCAGCTGCTCACAAAAGAACTGCAGGAAAACACGTTTTGTTACTAATTACACTACCATTCGGAAATTTCTTGGAGAAAAATTGTTTGCCAAGAAATAGTTCCCATTAAAATCAATGTTAAACTGAAAGCAAGAGCTTACCTACCGAGAAAAGATGTCTGATGAAAGTTTTTGTGAAAGGACAGGGTGACTGCGATTGATTAGGATTGATGATGCTTTGAAAGCAAATTGTAAACTGATGAGAAGGTCCTTCACTGGTTTACAAATTTCTGAGGAACACATTCGATACAAAAAGTTGCTGGAGGTTGTTCGGGATGGCTAGAGTCATAGAGATCGTGAAATACAAAGCCGTGAACAAGAGACTAGTCATGCATTCATATGCTTGATGAGTTATTACTAGTTTAAATCAAGCGCTAACACATTAGGGGGTCTGTAGAACCGGGTAAAAATCCAGTGAAGCTTAACGAAAGTTGTGCGTATGCTTATTATTTTCACTATTTTCACTCACGGCTGTAGTCTGCAATTGCGTACAAACGCAACTACCGTAGTCTTCCACTGATGACTGATCGTTGGATGTCGCATTCAATAAGCTTATTCTCATGGGCATGACTTCATGGTACATGGTTTGAGTGAAAATGTAGTTGGGAAGGGGGAGGATGGATGATCAGCGCCCTTTTAAATCACTGGAGGCCAGAGCGCAGATAAGGCGCGGTAGCCAACCTTACTTCCCTACTGGTGCTCAGAGATGGTTTTTAGCCAAAAGTATATTGTTTATACCCAACTTTTAGAAGGGGAGGAACTCTGGAGTGAGTGAGATAATTATCGTGTGCAAAGAAATTGGGATGAGGTGAGAATTGAACCTCCAATTGACTTACTCATCCCGGACCTCCTTCTTACAAGGAAGCAAGCAAACAAACAAAGAAACAAACAGACAGACAGACGCAGCCAATATTTAGATGCTCTTCACAAGTTGTTAAGTACATCAACACTCATTTATATGAGCCATTTTAGTACTCATATCAGTACCCATATCACTGGTATTCCATGTGAGTATAAAGTTCCTGGCGCATTCAGAGAAAAGATCGGTCCCTTTTTGAAGTATAAATTTATTTCTTTGTGACTTCATCTATTTCAGCCATGCGTGGACCAAATAGTTAAAATGTTCTGCTTGGACCCTGAGCACGCAGAAATGTTTGGCAATGCCGACCTCGCCAACGTTGCAGAGGCGTGCTGCTCCAAAAAATACGATATTGCACGTGATTAATTGACAGTATTATAACCACAACTACCATTATTCCACTTAAAGTGGGGACGTCAGGTTATGGTGGACTGTGTGTTCGAGCGAGAGGTGCGTATAATTTCCTTATACCTCTCCTACGAGCCTTTTACCGATGAAATGAGTGTTTCGTTCTTTGAGCGCATCCCAGAGCACTGGTTGTGTTAGGCGTTCAAACGCCTTCTCCAAATAAGGAAAGGTCGAAAGCAAGGTTGATGTCTTTCTTGATTCCTTACTACACCTGTCCAACTGCGAATATGGCGAACGCAGTTGATTTCGTGGTATTGAACTGAATTGTTCCTATTAGATTGAGATAAGTGGCCCAAATCTTGACTCAATTAGTTGCTCGTTCAGTGCAGTCAATTTGATCCTGCAGCAGCTAAAGGCATCTGGCATCGTACTACTTGTCGTGTAATACTGCTTCTCAGCTGGAATTCTTCTGCAGACACAGTGATAGCGAACCAGTTGGGTCACTTCATTGGAAGATCCCCAGCCAGTTAGTGGCGAGGCTACTCAGGGCGTCCCCGCGTGGCGGATAGGGGAGTTAATGGCCGAAAAAATGTCACCGGTACTTGCCCAGAGACGCAGGTGGATTCAGGAGATGGACTCTTAATTCTGCTGTGCTGTGTCGATATACCCTCTGTTTCTAGCAGGCGTATCCACGCATACGTGTGTGGAGAGTCTGTTGATGCAGTTGGTATCCTGGCCATCAACTCGGCCAAAAGCTTGCATTCGAAAGATTGAGAAGTATGTGGGAGGTGATTCGGGGCCGCCTCCAAAAACAAAGCCCCTCGTCCACTTCGGGATAGCCTGGAAAGCCCTCGGAGTCAACCTAGTCCCCACGTCAGAGTATGGCAAGCTGCACATTGGGTATCTACACGCAAAAAAAGTAATAGAAATGGGCCTCATTCCCCTGACGCTGAGGGAGCCCCCAATACGGCAGCGTTGGGTAGGACCTCGGGGGAGGCTGCTTAAATCTCAGGGCCAAAACGGGCTGCCCAACAGGAGAAGGACTAAGATGGCGATCCGTACAGGGTGCGGCAAAAGTTCTGGCAATGGTAAATATGATCGTAAAAATGGTCAAATCGATCGATTCATGATACTACACTAGCAGCATTTATCAACAGCTATAGTTCACAAAAACAACCTAGATCTGGAAATGGCCTCCTTTTGCGCGAATACAGGCTGAAATTCTCCTAGGAGATGCGTCGACGGCGGCACGGAGGTAGCCTTCGCTCCAATCCTCCCATGCTTCAACGGGGGTTGCACGTGGAGCATCCAAACTTCTATGCTTAGTAGAGCAGGCTTTCGTCTCAAGAACCGACCGCACGGAATGGTCCAATGGATTTGGGACTGGACTGTTTGGGGGCCAATCGTCCTACGAAATGACGTCTGGGAAGTGCGTTCCGCACCAGTCCTGTACCACTTCGGACTTGTGTGCTGGAGTTGGGTCCTGCTGATAAGTCCATGTTCTATTGCCGAAAGAGTTTTTGCCAGGAGGGAGTAACTCCTTCTCCAACACGCCTTTTAAGTAGGTCTTGCTATCCACCCTGACCCCTTTCTCAAAGAAAATCGGGGGCACTTGCCGTCCGATGTGATTGCCCCAAAATCCATAGAGAGTTGTTGTGTACAGATCGCTGAGCAATCCCTCCATGTCGGCTGGCTTCTGCAGGGCTTCCCGCTATCACCCCATCTTTTTGCGTGCTCAGGAATTGATCTGTTGAAAACAGACATTCGTCAGTGAGAAGGATTGTGCTGTGTCGTGCCTGCGAAAATCGCTTTAAAATCTCCTTACATCTTACTAGCCCAGTTTTCTTCACACGCTCAGTCAGCATGTGAGCTTTCCTGATCTTATAAGAGCAAGGTCGAAGGTGGCTGGTGACAATCCTTCCAACAGATCGAACAGAAACACCCACCTTAGGAGCCATTTTTTTCTCGGACCTACGAGGGTGGCGGCGGATTTTCTCTCGAATGACTTTTCTCCTTTGTCGTTACACTCTTCAGTCTTCAACTTTTGGGCTTGTCCTCCATAGCTCCTGCCGTCTTGTACCTGTGAGATAGTTGTACACGGTTCTTAAGGAAATCTGGAGCTGTTTGAAGATGATCATTGACGTGCATCCAGCCAGATGGAGGTGCAGGATGGAGGTTTGTTGGACTTTGCTCTTCACCATTCTGTAAAATGGAATATTCAAGAACGGCTCGTTCATGGAATGTTTAGAAGAGGATCTGCAGTAAATAGTGGCACAGATCCTGTCGGGATCGAAGGCCTCATTTTTTTAATAGAGAACCTAAAACGGCCTTTGNGACGGGAAGGCATCGCCCGCTGCACGCTGTATTTGAGACTGTAGAAGAACTGTTCCTTGGAACATGCGGCAGCAGAGGCATCGACGGCGTAGGTTTCCTCGTCAATGCGCACTTGGCCATGAACATTGATTCGTACGGAAGCTTAACAACCCGAATCGGACGTTTGCGATTAAAAAGATGTGACTCAAACCCATCTCTAACCATCGCCTACGCACCAACAGCAAGCTACGAAGAAGAGTTGGAGGCGCTTTATATGGACCTGGAGAGGCTCTACAGAGAAGACCACACTTTCTTCAAGGTCATCGTCGGTGATTTTAACGCCAAGATTGGCCCCAGAAAAACGGCTGAAGAGCTCCACATCGGGACTCGCGGAATGGAATGGAATGAGCAGGGAAGCAGGGTGAAAGGCTGTCCGAGTTTATTATGTCAACGCACACCATCCATGGTAACTCGTAATTCCATAAGTCCTCTCATTTACGATGGTATGGAAGTCACCTGGTGGACAGTTCCATAATGAAATAGACCACATCATCTTCAATCGGAGATTTTGCCTGACTGACGTCGCTGTTGTTCCGATGTTCTACATGGAATCGGACCATCGTCTCCTCCGCGCTAGATTCTGCTTCTCAGTGCGTGGGGAGAGAGCTATGAAGTTTAGGAAACGAAGCTCCAAGACCACCATCGACTGGGACCACTTCGCTTCCCTTTCGAGTAAATGGGAAGATTCCGTTATCGACAGCATCGATGAAGAATACAATCGGCTCGTTGAACATCTTCACGATAGCGCTAGGAAAGCAGAGAGTGGCTCTTCGAAGACTCTCGAGCTGATACGTCGGCTTGTAATCGAGCCACAGGCAATCATCAACAGACGTTCGAACTTGCTGAAGCTATGCAGAGAAGCGATAAAGGAAGAACTGAAAGAGAGAAGAGCAGCAGTTATTGACGAAGCCGCCGAGGCTGGAAAGAGCATTCGCAAAGCCTGACCAAGCTTCGCCAGTTACAAGACCAAGATGACTTCGTTTCGTCGTCCTGATGGAACAGTCACTGCATCTCGAAGGGCAATAGGGAAGGTTATCTACGACTTCTACTCAGATCTCTTCGACAGCCACGTCTACCTGCCTACCCACGCTAGGCAAGACGAATATATCGCTCTTTGGTTCTCCTTTCCGAAATACAAAATGCCATCATGTCGATGAAGAACTGTACGGCGCCTGGTCCTGATAGGATGAAATCAGAACATCTGAAAATTCTTCCACCACTCATCATCGGAACTCTGGCTAGGCTCTTCACGAGGTACCTGTCGGAATGCGAAGTGCCCACGTCGTGGAAAATTAGCAAGACTGTGTTGCTGTATAAAAAGGGAGATCCAGACGGCATTGGCAATTATCGCCCAATCTGCCTGCTGCCTGTAATGTACAATCTTTTCACTCGTGTCTTCCTGAACACGATCGGCAGAATATTAGATGAGGGACAGCCATGCGAGCAAGCAGGCTTTCGGAGAGAGCTCAGTACAATATTCTCACTCTTACAAGACTCATTGAAGTACCACGAGGGTACAGAATGCCTTATGTCTTACATTCACCCATTTCAAGAGAGCCTTCGACACCGTTGAGACAGGAGCAGTAACTGAAGCCCAGGGCAACCAGGGCGTTCCTACTCAATATATAAGGATGCTTCGTGAGCTCTACGACAACTTCACGGCCAGGATTTCACCATTCTACGATGAAGTCATTATCAACGCGAAGAGAAGTGTCCGGCAGGGCGATACCATTTCGCCCAAACTTTCAGTGCCCCTATCGAGAACATCATGCCTCATATGGAATGGGAAGATTTGGGAGTGAAGGTCGACGGCCGCTTCCTACATCACCTCCGCTTTGCAGACGAAATTGTAACACCGAATATCGAGCAGGCGGAACGAGTTCTAGCCGAGTTTGACAGTGGTCGACAAGATCGGCCTCAGACTGAATTTAACGAAGACGATGTTCACGAAGAACGGATTGGTACCTGGTGCTCTTTTCACGCTAAACGGAAAGAATATCTCCGAATGCTCTAGCTATGTGCCGCTACGTCGGGAAGTCAGCATGATGAACGACCTAACTCTAGAGCTGTGCTGAAGGAATGTGCGCCGCGTGGGGGCATTTAAGATATCGAGGGAGTAGTGAAGAAGACAAAGAACATCCGGCTTCGCGCTCACCTTTTCGACACTGCTGTCCTTCCTGCTTTGACGTACGCCTCGGAGACTTGGACTCTACAAAAGCAGGATGAGGATGCTGTCAGCGTCATTCAGCGCTTTGTGGAAAGGGCGATGCTCGGAATTCCCTTATACATGCAAGTGCAGAAGGGAAGTCCGGAGTTCCAAGCTCCGTCATCGAACGAAGATCAGAGATGCCGTTGACTACGCCAAAAATCGAAAATCATACTGACTGGATCCCTCGAGACATCAGGCGAATTCCAGTACGGCCGACAGCGAGATGGTCAGACTTCTTCACGGAAGCTCTGGAATGTTGAATGTTGAACCTCGTGTCCCGAAGCGATTGCGGTTCACTGGACCATTCTGGCTCGTTTCAGGGACGAATGGAGACGTTACTTGCACCCGCTCGAGAAAATCGATGATCAACGGGACGACAGGTGGCAGGTGAGGTGATCGTTAGAACATTCGAATGTGGAACCCCTACCAACCTTCATTGCTTTTAACTCTTTCATTGTTCAGAGCGCAGCAGGAACAGCAGCCCTTTTGGAGCTTTTCTTATAATAGAATTCCTTGTTAAGGAGACATCGAGCTATTTTCCAAATACGTCCAAAATATTTTCCTTCTTGCCGGTTTCTTTTGGTTTGTTCAATTTTATCCATCATTATTTTTTATTTCTGAAGGATCTGAAGAGGGAGCGTTCGCTTTATGATTTATGTCACTCAACTCGAATTCCTGTGACCGTTTTATGGGTTGGCTTCTGTTACTCTGTCTTAAACATGTCCATCGAATTCTGATTTGTCGCTGTTGGCGTCTGGCCTAGAAGACGAGGATGGGTGCAGGGCGAGCCCGAATTTCTTCCTTCTGCCATAGCCATACTACACCATCATGTTCTGTAATTTTCTAGTTTTTGTTTTAATTCTTCCTTGTTTTTAAATGGCGTTACATTGATACCGACTGCAGAATATCCAATCATAACGAAAGGCACCATTTTGATTCTCACCTGAAACGTTTTGATGTGCCCTTTTCGAGCGAGTCGGAATCCAGTTTGTCCACCGCAGGCTGCTACTTCGACTCTGACGGAGACGATGCCCATTCAAAAGTGAGGTTTTCCTCTCAAGAGAGAGAAAAGAGAATCACTCGAGCTCTAAGCGATACATTTGCTTTTAGAATCGTTGTCCCCACTGCCTAAGTCAAGGAGAGTTCGAGAACAATGTTTTGGACCTCAGTACTGCCCTAGAGGCAACACAGCAGGAAGCGAAGCAGGAGCTTTGAATCACTTCCATAATATTGCTCAGATGGCTGCATGGCGCAATCTATGCCGAAGCTGAATTTTTCCACCAAAATCATCTTTTTCGGCCAAACGATCGTTTTATTGACCATAAATGAGGGAACTACAAAGAAGGGGATTCTCCGGAAGACGTTACCTTCGAACACCCTTCTCATCATAAAATTGAATAAAATGAATATTTTTAACAAAAACTTCGCCTTCTTTTTTTATGACAAGTGGCATGTATTTAGCCTACACAATTTCTGCAATGCTCTTTTCAATCATAGGGCGATCAAACCTTCATAAAAGAGGAGAGATAGGGAAACTTGGCACAGCTGGCAACAGACATCATCGAACACCCGGCTGACTGTTTCTATCCGCGTTAAATTTCTTATGCGCGAATTCCTATCAAATTCAAGCGAAATGTTAGATGCAAATGTTCATGACGGCTACATACTTGAATAAACCCTTTATCTTCAAGTACTTCATTCCAGATGCATGGTTTCAGAGATAAGGCCTAAATCGACTCTTTAGTGAAGCACTATCGTGTGTATTACGTTGCGGAATAACAAAACGGATTTAATCGTCCCGTGAATGCGTGACACAGTAACCCGAACACACGCTGAAGCGCCTCCAAACACCCGTCACGTATACGACGCAAAGCAAAGGTACCCCGGTTGAAGCCGACGGGGATGGGTGGTAGGTACTACCTAGGGGCTACTGTGTCAAGCGTTCACGGGATGTTTAAATCGTTCTCATTTTGGGATACAGAGCATGAGAAACCTCTCCATACATAAAGCGGTAACTTTGTGTGTCCGCTTGTATGTCGGTTGTGCGTCCTTGCAAAAGTCAGTAGGCACGAGGAGGAGTGGGAATGTCACGTGAGCGCGATGCGGAAGCAGTTATGAAATCGAAAGCCTCCCGGTATTGTTTTTATCGGTCCTCTAACAAGTCGTACGTAAGAAGGAGTGGGCATGTGACGCAAGCGATAGCGTGCATAGCCCATTTGGTGTTTATATATGTTTCTTGAGCAAGATCGTAAACAGGTTGTAGAAATGTAATGCAAGCGATAGCGTGCATAACCCAGCTGCCAACTTCTTTTGCCGATGTGGTTCACCCTTTGGTAGCTTCCCCATTAGAGGTCTTCGCACACGCAGCATCGTTTCAGTACCTTTCTGTTGAGATGGACCAAATATATTTGCAGTAGTCTCGGAGCTCGGACAAAGTTTAGGGAAGTTTCGTCCATAATAGAGAAAATTTGTGAATAGTTCCGCGAAAACCGTACCAAGCAGCAGTTGACAAAGAGCTTCATTTCAAATCAAACACTACCAGAGGGTTCACACTACCACAACCCAATGCTCCACGTTATCGACCGCGGTTCATCCCGAGTTAAGCAAAACACATAGGCTCGGAAAGGCGGGTGCAGGCCGGAGTTGCCTTAGGTCGAAGTTCTGCCTAAGAATCATAACTTTGGAACTTCCCACATTGTTCTGGAGTTTGTGCTATTCGTTAGGGCTATCTTGTCCCTTCCAAAACATTGGTAAACTAGAAATTGAGGGCACCTTTCACGACGAAAACGATTTCTGAGGTTTCTCCCCAGGATTGACTTGTGACCTCCCAAGGATAACAAAATGACGCTGTCGGGTCGAAAAACAGTCTAGATAGTGTAGAACGTGGACCACAACCGGCTCAGCCACCCAAAGGCGGACGAGTTTTCATGACGTTAAAGAGGCTATAGTACTCGGTCAACGGACTACTTGAATTCGGCCCTTTGAAATGTGCCGGCTGCGCCCAATTTCTACTCCCGTTAAATCATCACTCTTTGAACTGCTTGACTGACTGATGAGAACCTACTGCCTCTCCCCTCATGGACCTCACGCAAGTATTTTTTCTACACTTTAATCCCTTGTCGTCAGGGGCGCAAAGAAAGTTCAAGTAGTCACGAAACTCACCAACGAGATGTTTAAATCTGTCTTGTAACCCCTACGAGAAAGATGCTTCAGGGAGAATTAGGCGCTCCACGGCTACAAGTGCCTTGCTCACGATCATCGTTTTGGGGCATTCGTTACCCACCCTAAGCAGTGTTGCTACCCTGGGAATCGAGCTTCTACTGAACCTCACCGTGGAGTAGTTATAAAGGTAAATGCAAAGGATCACCCAAGTTCGTTGTTTCTTCTTCTGATAATGGGTAATGTCTGTTCCGATTTCACCATTCTGACTCATAGCAACGAAGGATTTCCAAAGTTCGCACTCGTTGGTATCAGTGCGTGGGGTGATTCTTCCTTATCCATCCTGAACTTTGTGCTTATAAACACGTCCAATATCAGCACTTAATTTCACTTAAGCGCTTCTGGCTATGAGAGAAAGTGCATTTTGCAATTTTCAAAACTTTTTATTGAGACTCCTTTTGAAGATTGATCGAAAATTTGTGTTGAAGTTTCTTCCAGCAATATGCTTGCTATTGCTTCCCCTTGTCCCCCTACATTACGATCTTTAAATGTCATACACTTGCCAGCTGTTAAACCCGCTTTCAATTTGAATTAGTTATTCAATTAGTTTTTCTTGATTCTTCCTGTTCTCGCCTACTTCTTCCAGATTATCTGGGCCCTCAATGCTTAAAACTTGCTCTTTGTGAGAGCGGTAGTAGGTGATATATTTAGTTACGCAGTCTTTGTAGTTTACATGGATTTTATTATACCCAATAACACTGCCGAACTTCTTTGTGATAGAGAAAATGTTAAAAGTTTCCCACCAATTCATCTGCTGACCGGGTTAAAGGACTACGCTTGTTGCGCTCCAATGCAACTCTCTAGCCCTATAGCAAATTAGGCTACTGTGTAAGTATTCTCGGACTGCGAAATTCGTTTTGTTGATTAATGTCGCCAAGAGAAAGTCGAGATTGTTTTCGAAACCTTCACCCAGAAATGATGACATTGCTGATTTGTTTTTATGTCGTAGTTTGGTCAATAAGTGCGTTTGCCTTGTAGTTCTGTAGTTCTAATAGTATGTTTGTTGAGTGTTGCTCTTATATGTATTTCCGTGCTGAGCTTCATATTCGCTTCGTTTCTTAGTGTTCCCTAATGTAATGTTTATACTTTCGATAATCAGATATGCCGAAGAACAAGGGTAAGGGAGGTAAAAATAGGAGAAGAGGAAAGAATGAAAACGATTTCATGAAAAGGGAACTTGATACAAAAGATGTTGGACAAGGTCTGTTATTCTTATCATTTTCTTGTTCTAATATGCCTCGATTTGTATTATTGTTCCATAATGTTTCTAGAATATGGTCAAGTTTCTAAAATGCTCGGAAATGGTCGCGTATTAGCTTTCTGTTTCGATGGTAAGCAAAGAGTTTGCCACATAAGAGGAAAATTGAGGAAGAAGGTGTGGATTAACACTGGCGATATAATTCTTGTTGGTCTCAGGGACTATCAAGACGACAAGGTATGTATTTACGTGCCCACTTAGGAAAAAGGGATGACTTTCACGCTGTCTCTCTCACATTCTAATAGTATGAGTATAGGGAGATGTTATTCTCAAGTATACACCTGACGAGGCGCGGCGATTGAAGGAGAAGAATGAGTTGCCTGAACACGCAAAGATCAATGAGAACGATGAGCAGGAAGAGGGAGAGATTGAATTCAGTAAGTTTTGGAAACTTGTTGGTGGCTTAAATAACATCAAATTCGTTCCTAACAAGGTCTTTCTTTCAGGGGATCTTGGGGCGGAATCTGGAGATGATGAAGGAGAGGAGGAAGACAACAACATGCCTTCAAGCGGTAGTGATGAAAGTGAAGAGGAGAGCGAAGAGGAGGAAGAGGAAGGAAGCGATAGTAAGTTGCGCAACGATAGTAGTTCTCAGAATCACGTGAAAACTCTACACACATTTAATCACGACCATCTGTCAAAAAGAAAAGTACCGTGTATTGGACACTGGCGTTTGAAGATATGGTTTGCTTCTAACCAGTTTCATTCCCCTATGTTCGTTCTCAATTTTTCATCTGTATTGATTTCTCAACACGTGACCTTGTCAGAGGTGCGTTTACCAAGAGGATATGAACCATTGAGATAATTTAATAAGCAGCTTATTGTGACCAGTGACGTGCATGCAGTGTGGTTTGGAAGTGAGACTGTTGATGACAACTTTCTGACGAGATGGAGTAAACTCTTCCTGTGATAAAAGATGCGTGTTGTGTCAAGCCATAGCTTGGGCATTAGACATTCGGGCGAGTTTGACTTTTCGAAATCACAGCGCATTCACAGTATTTTACAGAGTCCTCCTTGTAAGTATTACGCTCTTTGTTGTGTTTCAGAGCTACCTCATTGTATTCCTTTTTGCCAAGTAGGAGACAACAGAGTTGTATAATATAATAACTGAGAAACAGCCATCACTTTAGCAGGCGTTCAAAGATACATTTCGCCGGACAGCTTTCGGATTCGCTTTCATGACTTGAAAGTTCTTCCAATTCATTGGCCGTAGAGCAATACCATCAGTCAGGTCCTTTCTCTAGATTCGAAGCTCGAAGCTTTTGAACTTGCTCTGCAAATTCTCTGGAGGCATTGTTTTCAAATGCAACATGATATGTCTTTTCAATTCGCGCTTTAGGGGTTATGATTGTATAAATAAGGGGCCGAGAAACGGAAATTTTAACGAATCCTTTCTACTGAACTCAAACAGGGCTCCGCACCGGCAACTCTTGAGTTATTCGGGTACACTCTACCCTGGTACATGGGCAGTGCTCGGGATTGGGGTGTAGGAAGACTTATGCACCAATGTTTGAGGAGGGCTGCGGTATCCCGTTTTACACTAGTCTCTTTGTGTAAGAAGGATCTATCAAAGAATGGTTGAAAGAAGGATGTATCAGGGGAACGTTTTGTTTGTAGTGCTTCTAAAATCACAGAGGGCATTCAGTCCCAAAAAAGTAATCTTGCTGTAGAATATTAAACCTCTTGTTTGTTCGGAGAATTTCTACCATATCACTGCACCCTTTTATGATAGTTGTTGATCTGTCCATCACATCATTTAGTTTGGAAAGGGAATCGAAATTTGTGCAAAGCATCTTTCGAAGCTCCTTTGTAGTTCACGATGCTTCCGTAATTGTTTCGTTCTCGCATCATTTCAAAGCTAAAAATGAAGTGAGACCTTCCCATTTCTTTTTAAAGAGGTCTCATTTCATTTTTAGCTTTGGAAGATGCTGTAACGAAACCCCCATGAAGGCATCTTGAACTAGTATATCGGAATCTAGCTCGTCGAGTTACTAAGCATTTGCTTCAATTATGACTTGTAATCAAGATTATCTGCCGCCCTGTACTGATTGCATCAGGGAAGTTCAAATCCCTGTTTCATTATTCATTAATTAAATATGCCAGGAAGTTACCGACATTCTGTTCGATTAGCAAGATCAATCCAGCTACAACAGCTACGTACAAAAGAATGCGATTTGAAACTAAACTATGTTGAAGTTACCATTTAATTGTTGGCAACCCAATGAACAACTCAGAAAGTGGATGATAGTGTATAAAACAAGGTAGCTGCCTAGTAAGAGCTCTCGTTCGTTGTAGTCCAGACTTCTTCTAGGATTTCTTGGGTGCTTACCTGAGGCTATACAAGGAAGTTCCCCCACGTGTACACATAGCACAGACGACTACAACTGTCTTGCTTATTTAATCAATTCACCAAACTGTCCACACGATTCAACATTCAATACGTACTTTTCGAAGATTTCAAATCTGGTCACACCGCTGCTTGACTCTTTGGAACTTCTTTCAAGAATTTTGAGTTGAAGTCTCTTTCGATTGGTTCTGTTCATCTCGTTCTGACGTTCTGCAACCTATAGCAGAAAGGTCGAATAGGACCTAAATCTGGTAACCTCCATCGATGGCGATCATTAAATATCTTGATATATTGTGTGCATACAATTAAACTGCGTTTTTTATAGTTTTGGTACCTTGCAGATTCCAAAAGAAATCTTGACTGTTATGAAATTCTCGGCCGACATTTTTCTCACTACCCATTATGTTGGTATAACATGTTTTCTCCCATGATTTTCTATGTCCCACTTCACCGCGGGCGAGTCTTTGTGTTCAGTCGAGTTAGTGGTGCAAGGTTGAAGAAGCGTAGATGCTGCACCCTTCACAAGGGACACCCATGTAGGAAGTTCAAACAGGTTGGCATGATCCACTGCGACAGTGGAAGGCAGTTTTAGACAATTTTTGGCTTATTCAGCCTTTTACGTAATTGCAACAACTGAAACCTTGTCTGAAGACCCCTTCCATAGCATTTCCGCTTAGTAATTTCGTACAACTTCTATTCTCACTACTCAGGAAGCCATCTTTTTCGCTGATCCCTTTTTTCCTCGTTTTCTTTGTCACCGATGCCCTACCGACCAATATTTTTGCTTCGACTTAAAAAGGCATCAAGGCATCGTGAAGTGTGCCATTGACTCATTCAATGTAAAATTATTTGTAACTAGAACTTATCTGAATACCCTAAACCGGAACCCTGTCATGATCTAAAATTCAATTTGAAACACAGAAATAAGAGCGAAACTCATTCGGATGTCATCGTGCTTCAAAAGGGTCAATCGGGGAGAAAATGACAAGACTGGATTGAGTTCGTTGCGGTCATTGAATAATTTTATTCAACCTGACTTCCCAACTCGCAATCCTGCATATCAATTCAAACTATGACTATCCTCGAAGCAAACTGTACCACTTTGTAGTAGAGATCGTTGATTGTTTTTAGATCTTTGTCAGTTATGGTTTATGATTTTGGAGTATTTTTTGGTATGATTTCAGGTGATGAAGATTCCGACAATTTCGTTAGAGAGGAAGATTTGGCGCACGGTCGCGGTCTCAAGTCGTCGCGTGGGCGTGGGGGTAGAAACAAGTACAACAAAAGAAGATGAGCTCCCATCCAACTATTTTATGAAATCCACCTATGTTCTTTCCGTGATGTCCTTTTTCATTCGGTTTGAAACGTCATCGTTTTATTTACTTGGTTTTTTTTCTTTGTCAGTTTGTGTTATCTTAGTTCGTAAGTGGATATACGTTTATCTTTCACAAAATAATGTATTAGGATTTGCGAACTTCGATCGGTTAAAAACATTTTTCATTATTTCGATTTCTTATAGCTCCTTTTGTCTGTACTTCCATCTTTACAACTGTATCTGGTGAAGCTGAAGAAATTATTACATATTAATGTCAAACTTCAGACGAAGGAAATGGGGTCGCATAAAGCGGGATGGACGTCTATCCTGAGTTGCTCTTGGGATTTACCAACTGAGCGCTTGCGGAATACAGCGGAATCCTCTTTACGGGTGTGGTGCGTTAGGAACGAAATGGTAGCGTCGCGGTGAGAGGGGCGTCGCGCGTGAATGAATGTAGCAGATGCAGCAGTAGGTAAGAAATACAAGAACAAAAGTACTAATAGTAGAATTATGCTTAAAATACTGATCGCATATCGATTGAGCTGCATGAAGAACGCTAGAGCTGTAATAACGGCGAATGAGTGGTCCGCAACAGCCGCGTGCGGCAAATCGATTACCCAAAATCGTTCCTAACGCTCGTCTCCCCCTCTTTACGTGTACGGGCTCTGATTGAATCACACGAATTCTCACTTTTGTTTCTAGTCCAGTAATTAATCTAACGTCTCTCTCAACGGAGAATCTTCTTACGACAATATTACACCAGAAAACAAGAAAAGAGGAACTAGCTACTACCAGTCTCAGGGTTGTTATGGACTTGACGACATCAAGGATTGTTACAGGCCTAATTTTAATTCGAAGCCATTTGGCCATGAACTTCTCCATAATCAATTTAACTCGTAGCTAATGTTTTCTTTCTTGACGAATTTGCCTACAACAAGCAAAAACTAAAAGTTCGTCTATTCGCTGGCAAGTTAGCCACTTATTATGCAGAAAAACAGCTGTTCCATAATGGAAAAGCGATTAAGGAGGGGTCTGGGGGTCAAGTTGGAACGAAGACATCCTTGTTGCAGTACGCTATCTTAGAGAAACACGAACTGCTTGGTCCCTGATAAACTGAAAATAATAAACAAAGTGTCAACTCATGTGTTTGGTATCCTTTCTGTTTTGTAACAAAAACCATCATGCGCAAGGCTGTTGAAAGGTAGGCGTGACAGAGGCAGAGCTTTTAGAGGGTTTGCTGTGATTACTCTTTTGAAATTGAGACTCACCATTCGACAGCAGTGAATAGTTAAAGACGAAGATCTTCCAAAGGAAATTGAGGATAGAAACAGGATATTCCAGAGTTAGACGATCTACCTTCAATGGGACCATTGAATAACCACCATCAACTTCCATTTCATGCTGTCAGAACGAGGGAACAGCTTTTCAGAGAACCATCAACTTCCATTTCATGCTGTCAGAACGAGGGAACAGCTTTTCAGAGAAAAAAAAAACGTGATACTTGGATGGTACGGAGGCTAATATATGCGGCTACACCCTGGCTCATACGAAGATACGGAGAGATACTCACAGCCTTAATTCACTCGCTGGGCATCAAATGAGCAATTTCGAGGTAAAAGGCGAATTCCTTGAGTAGAATTCTTCTCTTAGAGCAAAAGTTTCTTTAAAGGCACAGTGCAAGATAACATCGAGGTGCCCTTTTGAACTTGAATAGTAGAAGCATTTGTTCTGCAGGTAAAATGACGATATTGGATTTCTGAGTTTTTTTTGCATTCTTGGGCATTTTCTTGAAGCGAAACCCCCTCCTCTAGAGGCTTAGCAAGCTCAATTGAAATTACAGTTGATTGTTGATACTTGCCTCTATTGTATCGAACGAATTCAACGAAACGTAGAGGGATCATCATGGAGATTTCCATTTATAACAGACGCATTCGCATGCGGGTAAGTCACAGTCTGCTCAGAAGAACAACGATGGGGGAAGTTCACCAGTAGTAATTGGTCCCCTGCAAATAAGTATTTGATACCTCCTATCGATTTCGACATATGGAGTTGAGTAGTTTTATAATAGTATGAAATGTCTTTGTGCAAGTGAAGTGACACTTTAATCTCTACGAGATTCTCCATCAGAGACATTCAGATGTGGCAAAAGTGTTACTGTACACGACACATAAGATGTTAGTGTTTCGACTTATTATGCTGAGCTTACTAAGGAGTAGAACGAAATCTGACTGTTCGATACTAATTACTAATTGATACTAATTACTATTACTAATTGACCGATCGAGGAGGAATGGCTTGGTTGGTTTATGCGGACATCGACCCGGGATTCTAACACGTGACCATGCGTGTGTAGTAGTGAGCCACATGCCACTACACCACTTCAGCTTGTAGGCTACCTACCCATCAAAAAGGCCACTGCAAACCTAAAACCTAGTTTAATGAGTAGCATCCTGAGACGGAACTGGTTAATTACAAAAGACCATCATTATCTTCCATGATATACCAATTACGACAACGTGCGCAATAATTTCATTAAGGTTCAGGATCTTCGGCACGAGCTGGAGCGGTCATCGTCAGATCAAAAAATTACAGTACTGTTCCTCCGTCGTCTCCTGATCACAGCGGCGACTGCGTTCCAGTAATTTTCTTTCCTTTCCAAGTTGCAGAATGATGACTTCGGGAAAGAATGTTCGAAATTTATAATTCAGCCTCAGGATCATTTTTAAAACCCCGGTAAGCTGACTGTGGTCTTTCGTTGCTAAGGACCAAGAAAGTTACATTACCAAGTGTGAGAGGCGTATCGGGCTCTACTGACAGCGAATATCACACGTAGAATATAGAAGAACTTGCAGCATATACAAAAGAACTTGCAACATAAAAAAAAGTACTCAAATTTATCCGTCTTGACACCCTTACAACACTCTTTCCCATCTCATCTGGGAGGTAAACTCTCAGTGATGAGTGAAGCCTTGACTTTATATATCATATGTAGTCAACAAATATCAGTGCTGATAAGGCCATCAGTACCCGTCAATTTCCCCCAGTATTTTTCGAACAACGCACAACACAAAGAATAAACGCGATTCTGTCTCAATGGCTGAGATCTCAATTCTGATCCCGTCAGTCTAAAAACAGTCCAAAACTTCGTAACTTCTCGGTGTTTCATGAAGGCGCATATCCCTTGGATTCAGAAAAGGCCAACGCACAGCTTCTGCTGGAAACCGTTTATAGTTTTCCTTTAGGGAATGGGAAGTGGAAATTAGTAAACCGGAAAAGCAAAACAAGCTAAACATAAAGAATACAGATCTTTATGACTTTTGTATGAGCCTACTAATTACCACGTTCTAGCCATCGACTCACGTTAAACTTCGTGACTCAACGTGCTTGTTTGTTCTAGGAAATCCCTTATTGAACGGAGGAAATGCTTTGGTGAATCGTATGTCGGATGGTTCCGCAAACTTGAACAATGGGTATGAGATCAGCGTTATAAAACAAATACGGCTGCGTAAATCTCATCTTGAATGATCCCTATGACCTGGTATCCTTTGCTATAACAAGAAATTGGGGCGACTATGGTATGGAAATCTCCAAAAAACGTTCGGCAAAGGGTGTATGAAAGCAAATCGAAGGCGAACGAAGCAGTTGAACTAAACTTAATGTCACAGAGTCGGAAGCCTCTGAATATGTGAAGCGGTCCTGGGAACAAAGTTACAGGGGCATTTCCTCTGTGTGATATGTTACTGCGCCGAGAGGATTAACAAGCCGAGTATCTCGGTTATGCGCGTAGATGGCCTAGTAGGTGTCGTTGAAGAATCACGTGAAAGTTCGAACTGTAGCGTATGTGCTTGCTTCGTTTCTCCTTATGACTTGAGCTTAAACCGTTTTAGTTTCATACGGAATATCTATGTATAGCCTACACCTTTTCGTAGTGTACACCCTTACTGACTTCTTGGAAGAAGTGTTGTCCCTAGCTCATGAGGAATTGGTCTTTGCTGCAGTAAGGTGGATTACGACATCTTCACACAGCTTGAGAAGCAGTCAAAATCGCAGATATTTGTGAAATCTTGGGCTGTTCCTGCACTTCTTAGGTTGTTCTGCCATGGTTCCCAAAAACGAATTCCATTACCAGATTCGTAGTACAATTCGGTGGGCGGAACTATGATGACACAATTCCTCTCCAAAAGAACTCAACCAATCTTCGTCCTTAATTTTAAAAATATTGAAGATGCTACAGTATATACAACCAAACCATACTTCTTGGAATTTCTCAAACAGTTACGATACATGGCATGTAATACGCCTTTACACGCAAGCCAAAATGCTCAAGCCTTATTGTCACTCTCAATCCCTTGAGATATATTCGTGAAAAATCGTGGAAAGTAAAGTGCCGAAGATTTTTTCAACTGCATTAAAAAGCCAGATCGACGGGGTCCGAGCCGGCATTACCTTCTTGCGCATTGAAATCACGGAAGGAGTCTTCTCGAGTTGTCTCCTGCAGCGTTAACATATACCGAAGACCGGGCTTGAAGGCGCCTTTTAGCAAACGAACTCATGACCAGAAAGTCCGACGTCGGCGAAAGCAAAGCATTAGTCTTCAAAAAGCGTAACGAAACCAATTTTTTAAATCGACTCTGCAAAACAGGTTCGCTAATCGCTTCAAGATCATTGTCCCTGCTATCTTCTGATCGGAGAACTATAGTGGCATCTTTTTCTGCTTTTCGGACACCTAACCAAGTTAAAAGGCGGGAGGAAAACAGCAAGATGCTGAGAAAAGAACGTTCCCAAGTATGAAATTGGAGATCTAATATCAGCCGTCAAAGACCCGACTTGGGCGTATGCGTCCTTGTGGGCCTGTATGTTTGAGCGTCTTTAATACGTCGGTTCAATGTATAGTGAGTGTGTGTCTGTGAGTGCGCTATCGTCTATATTGGTGTATGTGTCTGGGCGAACTTATGTGCATTTATAAGCATGGGGGAGCTTACGTATGGTGTCTTATGATCGGTTTGCGTGTGTGTTACAGAGACGTCTCGCTCCGAAAACTCTCATGTTGATGTGGAATTGCGCGAGCCAGAGGCAATCACCAACTAATGTATGAACTGGCTATGTTGAGAAACGATTGACGAAGTCAACAGAGAGAAGAGCAGCAGTCCAGAACGAAGCTGCCAAGACTGGGAAGAACATTAATTATGCTCACCTGAGCTTCGCCAGTTACAAGACCAAAATGGCATTCTTCCATGTCCTACAGAGCAGTTTCTGCATCTCGAAAGGTAGTGAAAAAGGTCGTATAGGATTCGTACTTTCACTTGCTCCCTTCAACAGCCGTGTCTGACTAACTACCCACCATTTTGAGCGGTATGGGTATGTCACCCAGTTCAGTGTTCCCTACAAAATCCGTCACGTTGATGAAAAATTGCACAGCGCTCGGTCTTCTCCGTGATGCTGCTACTTTTCATTTCGTCTGGCACCGTATAGAGGGTCATACAATAGCCAGCCCAAATTTTCAGTGAACCTCAGAACGTCATGCATCATTCGTTATGGGGATATATAAGGTGAAGGTCAATGGTTGGCGCATACGCCATGTCTGTTTTGCAGATGACATCGTCTTGTAACAACGTATATTGAGCAAAAAAGTATGCTGCTCGAACTTGACAACGCTCATGGGAGGTTTGGCCCGAAATAATGTAGTGAAGACGATGCCAGTGGTATTATCAAGAGATGGGATCGGGATTTGATAAGTGATAAACCGTGAAGAACGACATTTCGAAAAAATAAAAAAAACACTCCTCTGTGCTAAACTAAACGAACTCCTCTGAACGCTCTAGCTACGTGGACCTTAGTCGAGAAGTCAGCATGATGATCAATCCACCTTCGTAGCTGAAAAGCGCGCAGCGTGAGGAGCCTTTGAGGACACACGAAGCGTTGCGACAGGGAGAGATAATCTGGCTCTGCTCCATCCTTTTTGGCATTAAGCAATGGAGACGTACTGGTCTCGGCTCAAACAAATCTATGATAAACGGCACGACAGCTGACATAATATGCCTCTACAGAAATATGATCCGTGAGCGATTCGTGTTCGCTACAAAAACGGGCAAGTGCAAATTTGGGTTTCTTCAATACCTCTTCTAGCAATTAGGGCGAATATAACAGTCATTAAGGAACAGGTTGAACGTTCTGTTACGACCGCTACTCCCGCAACTTGTTCAGCCGTGGAAAAGGAAAAGGATTTGGAAAAGTGGTCTTACCGACTCGTAAAGAATGACAAATGAGCGGCGATTTTCGCGTAATTTGTACGGAGGGTAGGCTGCATCGCGCCGAGGGTTACACCATTAATGTATGCATAGTTTGCGGTCGCATTCAGGAAAAACGGTACCGCAAATGGTAGGAATGCTTTCCCTCACAGGGGTTGTTTTCCAAACAAAAGAAAACCTTGCTGATGTTGGTTGCGTTGCCCCAAATCTCAACAATTTCTTTGGACTCTGATGTGATCAAGACGGCTGACAGACTAGGCTGATGTGATTTATCTTCGTCATAGCACTTTTGTTGTCGAGAGAGTCGATGCGGTTCTGATCGCTAACAGCTAACATCAGAGATAACCACATCATTGGATAGCTAAACCAATGCTCTCGACTAAGCATAGTCTGCGCCCTTAACTGGTTGGTCAGTTTGGAGGACTCGTTTTCGCTATAGCCGTCATTACTCTGATTCACATTGCTGGCGAACATCCGTCCACAACACGATGGACGCAGCAACAAACTGCTTTCATGGAACACTGTTAACAGGGCTGTCCCACGCTCAGTCGGAGATTTTTCATTAAGTTCATGAGATTCATAAGAAGTCGGCTCAAAGAGCATAACGATCGTGTGGATCATGTTTCCTTTTCGAATCATCGAACCTCATGAAATGACAAAATCTCTAAACTGTCTATGTTAGTTGCAGAGGCATGTTCTAATGGGAAATTTGTAAGTCTCTCCGTGAAGTAACATTATGCTCCCTTCGTAGGCGCTGGATAAGCTGGAATTGGGCACATTTTCTGATGTACTCATGCATTATGCTGGATTAATGAGTAGCAACACATCTATGTCTTCCGTTTCTAGAGAACAGAAACCAAATCTCATAAGACTGAGGGTGAACAGAAAGCCGAAAAGTTTTTCTCTCCGAGTCGTGGATAAAATCTCCATAGGACTCAGGGAGAAAGAGAGTGGGGAGAAGAGGAGGGTTCCTCAAAACGTTGTGCATTGAGGTAGCTTGAATAATGTTGCCAACAAGTTACAAATCCCCCTTATCTGAATTTAGGACTCACCAGCTTTTTCAGCAGAGACGGCGATATCGACATTGTAGCCCTTTTCTGTGAGTACGAGATATAATTCCGCTCCGAGAGTGGTTGCAAGAAGTATTCCTTCAGCGTTGCCAGTCCTATATTTGTACTCCACAGGAGATGTTGCTTACATTTTAAATTCCTGATCGGCTCTGAAACAAAAGCGCAGGATCCGTAATTGCAACACATAAAACAATAAGCCAAACAACTGCACATATCGTCCGAGAACTGAAAAAGTCCCTCTAGAAAAAACGTCAACACTGAGATGAATACCTTTAGACAATCACGATTGAGTTTTTTCTTCCTGCATACGGTGAGGGCTCAGTACGAAGTTCAATCCACACGATCCCTGCTTTGACTGTCACATGAGAAGATCGACTGTATTAGTCGTCAAATATGATACTGGGGAATTTCAATAAGGTCAGGCAATTCGTAGAATTGTGAATATAGAAGGCTCGTAACGGTATAGAGTTCACAAGGAATTTAGAACGCGTTCTTGAAGATCATCACCGATGGTACCGTGTTGTGCAAGTGCAAGCGTCTCGACCGCCTCCTCCCAGAATAAGCGAAATTCTATCGTAGGCTAGGTGTGATGACGTGGGTTTTCTCCCCATGTTGGTGTGAACATCAACATGTGAGGTACAATTTTTCTTCGATCTGTCTTTATCTGGTTCTCCTTAGCTGTTGGTTTCCGGGCTTGGTTAGAATGCTGCGCAGCTTAAGCGTTTCTCGTCCGACTGGTAATGGCTAAGTATTCAGGCGCCGCCCTTTCGGCGAAACAGAGTTCTTTTGAGCGGCACCATCCCACTGCAATCACCTTACTGTCCCGCTTATTCACTATAAACAGCCCTTATTTTATGTGATCAACAAAATGACGATAAGTATTCTACTGTTAACTATTATTTTCGTCGAAGCGATTGCGATCGACTCTGATCGAGTTGCTCTTGCACCTTTACATGCCGCCGTGCACAATCGAGTTGCGGAGCCATCTGGAGCATCTCCTTTCCATATCGGGAAGGTTCACTCGGCTAGACCGGTTTTCTTCCGGCCCAGATCCCCAGACGCTTTGTTGAAGCGTCTCACTGCACACGATATGCCAAATGTGCCTTCGGCGTAAGTCTTTCAACGATCTAACAAGCAATTCATGCTACTCTGATTTTTAACATCATTGGTTCCCAAGCCGGAATCTTCCGTAGAAGTTCGCTTTTCCCTTTTAAGGACCTCGTAGGGGCGGCCGCAGTGCTGTAATCAATTTATCTCTTGTTGATTTTCGATCCCTTTTTAAAAAGTGACTGGAGCAAGTTTCTGCGTATGATGGCTATAGTTCCCACCCTTTCACAAAGACAAAAACAACAGTCTTGGGAAGCTCCTATTTCCTCTCTTAGGTTCTCCAGTGCAAATCTACTGCAGAAACGCCACCCAGGTGTGCATTTGACATCTCTACCGGATAAGACTTCTCATCCTCAAGCAAAACCCGGTCAAGAAGAAAGCAATATCCGGAAGGCTCCAGAATGGGTAGAACACCTGCCAACCCACTCCAAACATAAATTCATCATTATGAATTTGGGACAGTCGAAGGAGGTATGATAGCTGGAATTGCTCAGTGTAAGGGCTAATCAACTTAAAAATATTACAGGTGATCAAGCAATTCTACGGAGGTGCAAATGGTGGAAAACCCTACGCAATACCGACCACAAAGGGTCAGTGAGATTCACTTTAGGCAGTTCAATTTAGTAATAGGTTTTTTTCTTCTCCATACGATCGGATGTCCGTTTTTAACCGTATACATCTGTTTATTTGGAGTGGTTCCACTAAATTCGTGAAACGCTTTGCATCAAATTGATGCTCTGTGTGCTCCTCATTTACCCTTTCCCTCGCTCTTCTTGGGCTTACCATATTTGGCTATGCCAATGCATATCACATTTTTCGCAGTCTATCTTTCAGATGTCACACAGAAATCGAAAAGAAGTGACCTTGATAATGAAGAGGCGAACAAGATTGCAGAAAAAATCATCAAGCAGGAGCTCAATCGTGCCAAAGTCGCCAAGTTCGGCAAATCTGCTGGTAATGCGTATGAGGTTCGTTCACCTCACTCGTTTTCACTAAGTCAATTGACTTTTTACAACTATCTCATTCATTTCAACTTTTGAGAACTAGTCCCTAGCAAATATTGAGAATTTGCTTTTATCAGCTCATAGTGCCCCCTATAACAATGAGGTTAGACAGTAATGGGAAATCCTAGTCAGAGGAAACAAGATGTCAGTTCACTCCGTGTCCCTAGGTTCTGAGTGCAATTTGCCAGTTCGCGCTTCAGAACAATGTAGGACGAAGAGAAAGTGTGGTTATAGCCTCAGATCCCGGCATTTACCTTTTCTACCTCTACTCTTCTTTCTGATGATTAGGTTGGGGTTGTGAGAAAGATTAAGTAGATTGTGTCCGTTTAAGAATCGTGCTTCTCGTCTCCTTCACAGGCGATTCTCACGATTTACACGAGAAGAGCATGGCACATTAATTGTCAATGTAGGTCCAACTTGCTGTTCTTCAGATAAGTGGAGCTTGGCGTGGAACGATCGTTGCTGAGCAGAAAGTGCTCTAGCAAGCAGTACTAGCTCATGTAATCTTCAAGTCCAAGGGGCCGCGGGAGGATTCGGGTTGGGCTTTGCTATGCACAGCCTTCATTCTCTCCTACTTGCCAATTCTAGAGCCTGCTCAAGAAATCTTGGCTATTACGAATGCTTTGGGGTAAATAGGATCGTTACATTGCAAAAAGTAGCCAAGAAGACAGTAAAATTTAAGAGAACTTTTGCCTTTTGACTTATGAAGTTGTTTTCTTGTAAATTAGTTGGGATAGACGGCTTCAAATGCTGCAGTTCCTCTCCTTTTACAAATGCTGTAGCTGGCATGCATGATGCGTTGAAACGAAATCTTTCTGACAGGGCGGCTTTAATGACTAGACTTCTACTTATTGTTAGATCGGATGGGCGACGGGATGACGAGATTGAAAAGATGCCCGATTTGTCGCATTAACCGGTTCGCTCTCGAATCCTTTGAGGACATGCCTCCACTATCCTTACTTCTTCCTCTTTCAAAAACCCCTTTCGCTTTCTTTCCAGGTGAGACAGCGCAGAACGGGCTCTAAGGTCCCCAATAGTTATCTGTAGAGTTGCAAGAACTGTCGTCTCTTATGCTCAGCATTGGTTGACATTCTCGAACACAGCTTTCGAAAGTAAATGCAGTCGAGAAGGGTGTCCCGGATCCTGTAATCTCGGACAAGGCCTAGCTGATTGCCCTTCCACCTTTATAAGTGAAACACCAAAAGTAACATTACACCAGCTTCAATAGGGAACGTCCTGACTGTTCAAGAGACCCAATTCACGATAATTCAGAGGTACCCCTTAATAGTTGAAAAGCGAAAGTACACGTTGAAAAAATTCGTCGGTAATGGAGAAAGCGAAAAAGTCGTCGATTTCAAGGAAAATCTTGTTTATCTTGAAAGGAGCCAGAACTTTCTAAAATTGCCTTCCACTTTCGCTATAGGTCATGACAAGTTGTTTGGGATCCTTTTAAGTGGTGCAGCCTCTATGAGCCGGTGAAGCTTGTCTACGGATGTAATGGTACAATCTTTGAGCTTTTATAACGCCCTAACTAGGCCACTTTTCGACCTAATACCGCCGGTTATGGTATGCGAGGGGGCCTCGAACTCATCCCATGAGTTAATCTCAGGAATCATTTTTATCGTGAACTGTGCCTTTAGGAGTGGACTCTTCTCTCTCTTGTCTCTTTTCCCTGACAAACCGAATTTTTTTCGCGAATATTAGCAATTTTTTCTTGTTTGCCATTAATACCTTATCGCCAAGCTTCTCTATATTCTATTCGTACAAAATACCCGACGGTTGAGCTCACCACCCGCCAGAATGGCTAATCGGTTCAGCCAACAGAATAATGTTCGAGGTGGGACTGACATCATGTGAGGCTTATAAGTTGCATAGGTTCTCTTGTTTACGCAGCGATCAGGGTTTTTAATCGGAAGGCTAGCACTTGGCGCCATCCCATCCCGTTGATCGACCACGTTCTCTTGGAACCTTATTCTGCAAAAAACCTCTGCAAATTTTTCAGGGCAACGAAAGTGGGCCAGACATGAAAGGAGAAGGCGAGGCAGCTGCGCCTTCTGTCGAGCAAAGTGGATATACAACAGGTGGATTACATGCAATACATATGTATAGAGTTGATTGTCTAACATCTTAATTAATCGGCTTCAGAGGTGAAAGCTGTAGAAGCTGAGTGGTCTGTGAATAACAACAAAGTCGACGAAGTCCTCAGTGGATATAGTGGTATGCCCTAACACTTTGCCAATACTCAAAAGTTGCTCTTACCACTGCCACTTTTTATTATTAATGATTTCATTCGAAACGATTCTTGCATCGTGTTTGGTAGACTTTGTTTTTTAAGTAGGATAAGTCCTGTCAGTTCGTAACCCATGATAGCCGCCGTATTTTGCAGAAAACCTAATAGAAATGTTTTGAAGGCGCTTCGGCACTTACGACATTGGCCATCCTGCCAATTTCTAACATCCTGCATACTAACCAAATAATAGAAGAACGTCATTCTGGGTTCGTCCATGAAGCAAGCTCTTCTACTGATCCGTCCGAGTCTTCTCTAGGAAGCCCGATGACGGTCGACATAACTTATGTTCAGCCCAAGAAGTGTCCTGCATTGTCAGGTTGTTTTACTAACAATTTAGAATGCTGATGATGACATGGATCTACTTGCAGCAAAAAGATAATTCTCACGAGCTTGTTTTCAAGAAAGACTAATTTGTTTGAGTTTCTTCTCAATATACTCGAAGAATCATAAAGTTCCACTTACTGGAGGCACTGGTTGTAGAAGATTTCTACGAACAGCTTTTTTTCACCGTGTCAATTTCGAGCATTCTCGTGAATCGAGATTCAAATCCGATGAAAATAGCATGTGTGATTTCTTTCATGTTTAACCTATGACCCCCAAGGATAGCTCAAGAGACGCTTTCGGGCCAAAAAACGGCATGTAGGGCGTAATAAAGGCCCTTAAGCCGGCTCAGCCAACATACACACCTAAGACGGGCAAGTTGTTAAGAGTTGTAAAAGCTACGGAGATTGCACCATTCGCACCGGGACCCACATCTTGCACGCAGGCAGCGTACTGCAGCCAGCTGTATGCAAAGGCATACACGTTTGAACAGCTCTTCCGAATACCCTTTCCATGCAATTTCTGCCGTCAGATTCTCGTCCAACTCCTGATTTCACTACTTTTCAGAACCCTTCTATCTCCCGAATACCCCAATTTTCGCGTTTTGTTCGCTACTTTTGCATCACTCTGGACTATCTGTTCCACAATTGGTCTAGAACTAATATCCCAAAATTTCGTGAATTGTGCCTTAGTAAAGATTGAGGATCATTGCAGTCTAACACTGTTCCGTTTAGAGCATGTACCTTGTTGAAGTTAAGCGAAAATAAATCAACGAAGTAATTCTCCATCGATGTACACTAAGAAGAAGCGACACTGTCATAGTAGAAATAAGAAACGAACGAGATTTCGCTTTTTCTTTTTTTAGATTTCCATAGATCGTAATTAATAGGTCAAAAGGTCCGAGCGGGCATCATTTTTCTATTCCTGACCCACAATTGTACTCCTATGTCCGATTTTATATGTATGATCAAACGTAGTAAAAAAGAAGAGTCAAGTGAGGTCACTGACATCTCTTCCGTATGGGAGTGACGGTCAGTCGGTGTCAGTGACCTCACTTGACTCCATCCTTTTTCAATACATCTATTTTTATACTAGGGCGGGTGCTAGTTTGTAGCTTTTAGACTACAACCCCTGCATCAAGGATTGGCGACTTACCAAGGAGGCACGTTTTCTTCGATACAGTATCACTTGCAAAAAATTCATTCGGCTACCAATTGCTGTGAATCTTCACCATAGGGCGTATACGTATAAAGAAAGGAAATCACAGGCAATGGCCACTTGGTGTAGATAGCTGTAAAAGGTGCCACTCGAAGCTTTGGGTGACAAATCGAGTTGGTCCACCATACACAAAAATGTTACAGACTAAGAGCTCAAGAGTGAGCTCAATTCAGTCGCCTACGAGTTATCAATAGTACCTAATCTTGAGAGCATCAGATTGAGGCTGATAAGCACAAACGCAAGAGTCGTAGACATCGGAGTGGAAGTTGCATTGCTCTGTTTGTGTTAAAATGCCCTCCTTGATAAGGTCGAAGCTGTTAGGCCGATTTTTCGATTGCATTCCATTTCACAAGCTTTCCCACCGAAATTCTGGACCTACTTTAATGAAAAGGAGAATGTTTCGAGCAGAGCAGGGTTATCCTACTTTGTCACAGAAGGGAGGGAGGCATGCGTTAGCCGATCCGACCGGTCAGTCTGCATAATGTTGATGACAGAAAGGGGCTCCAGAAAACTGTAACATTTGGGGGACCATTTCCTGCCCTTGCGTGTACAGACCTACACAGTTTTTTTTATCTTTGTTTTATGTGTTTTTCAGTGTTTATCCTTCATTAGCCTTACTCAACCTCTGACCGTAGCGGTATAAGTAGAACTGAAGAAAGGTTAATGGCTGAAAAAACAGCCATGAAAGTTTGGAAAAAATACTGTGGAGTCCGTATCTATGTCGGTTTTGCTTGAGTTTTGCTACTTTGTATCATTGGAGTGGTCAGTGGAGACTGCAAATATGATTCTTTTTCAGAGTCGACTTCTGTTGGAGAAGCGGCAGCCCTGTCGCCACAAAATCCATCGAGTTCCGCGTCTTCTGGTCCACAAGTGATACCATATGCACTATCAAAGAGCGTAGACGGAGACGTAACGGGACATGGCAAAAACTATTGTCCTCCATGTGCAGAGCGACTGCACACTTCTTCTCCATCAACAGTAGCATCACTAGCAATTACAGCCCCAACACCACCTGAAGCAGACACTTCACACTCCGACTCTGCAGCTGCTCCTTTTCCAGTGATGGAAGGTGGTTCGCAATCTGAACCATTACCTCCATCCTCTCCCGTCGAAGTGGCTCCAGCAGTGATGCCTTCCTCTGATAAGCATGAGTACTCTCAAGAGCCACCACCCGTACATGTTACTGTGCCGACATCGGCACCTCAAACCGTTCCACCCGCTCCTTCACCAAATATTCCTCCAGAACCGATAGCGCCAGAGATCAGCACGTCTAACGAACAAGGAGTGAGCTCATACAAGGAAGAGAGTAAGAGCGTGCTTTTTTCTTTTTCTCTGTTCCTTTTCATCCCGTTATATTTTACCGCCGTTCTGAAAAAAGAAAAGCGGAATACAGTGGGGAATATTGAAACTCACTGCCTTCATTCCAAAAACACACTTTTGCAGATAAGCGCTGATTTTAGACTGACGGTTGAAAGTGTGTCTGAGCGGGAAAGCATAGCCTACGCGCGAAAGAGAAGCTGAGAAATTGCCGAGGCAGGAGAACGTCCGTTGCGAGCGTCAGTCGAAAGTAGGTCACCCCGCCCACTTCGCGCGCCGCGCACCACACTGAGACCTCGATATGACATTACAGTACCACCAAGTGTCAGTGGAGCGAATGATTTGCATTCGTCTGTGATATCTTCTCTTTGAACTGACTGCCGTGGAGCAAGCGCAAAACGTATGCCCCACTGAAAACTGCGACGTCTGTCAAATATTGCGGGCTAACTCACCGCGTGCGACGGCTGCGGCATGACCAAGTTTCGACGGACACGCGCAACGAAGCGCACCCGCGGAGGCGCCAACTCGGCAGAAATATAAGCCACATATTTCCTTACTTTGATTGAAGGTTTTCTTATTTATTTAAACTGGACGAGATGGCTTATTAAAAGTACAAATATAGTAGGCAATGAATCAGTAATAGAATAGAGTTGGCACTCAAATTGGCAGCGCTAGTATCCGACTATTTTGGTCCAATGATTCTTTAAATTTTGGATATACGAATAGGAATTCAGACGCAAGATTGTTTCAGTTGCGCCAGCTCCCGTCGAGCCACTACCGCAGCCCGAATCAGGACCTGCGACTTTGTTACTACCGCAGACGGAGTCGTCAACAGCGCCTCCACTTCAGCCAGCTCCTTCACCCAATAGTGTGGCTACTGGAGAGAGGGACGTGCATTCCTCTCAGCCACTTCCTGAACCATCTCCACATACATCGGCTACGAGTGTAGAGCCATCACCAACGCAACTGCAGGAGAAATCGTCAGGTAGAAATTATGCAGTGGAAGCTGGTGCAAGCGCACCACTGCAACCATCTGTTCACTATACAACAACGACACAATCGTACTTATCATCGGCACCTTCGCAACTACTCGTATCAGAAGAAAGACCTGTTGTTAATGCACATACTGCATCGCAAGTGTTACCCACGGCTTTCTCTTCTAGTTATTCGGCTGCTTCTAATGTTCCAGAAGGAGGAAACAGCATCGGTAGCGGAGCTTCAGTTTCCGAAAACTCCTATTCAGATAAGAACGAGGAAACACCTGCTTCCGCTGCTTCGTTCTCGCAGATACTCCCAGCAGAAGCAAAGTCATCAGAATCGCCGGCATCAGTAGCTGTGTTAACTACAACTCAACAAGCCTTTGTTCAGCAGCCAGATATCTCTTTAGGAGAGAGCAGCTACTCAAATTTAGAAGAGGATCATACAGAAATACAGGCTCCTCCTATCCCGGCTCCGGCACCCGCCTCCACATACATAGAAGAAAAATCCTCGCATCAATTTATGCAAATCCCTGGCCTTTCTGTGCACCCTCCTAATCAGCAAACACACACAGAATTGCTGCCCGAACTACCTGCAGGAGAGGCGACAGTATCTCCGCAGCCAGAACTCCGACCGGAAGCTATAATCATCCCATCCACCTCTACAACACCTACACTGAAGACATCTGATTCCGACGGCAGTCCACACTACATAAATGTTTCTCCCTCACACGGCTCCGATCATTCCTCCTCTAGTAGTTCTCAGCAAATTCCGTATGTTCCTGAGACAGCTCCAGCAATTACTGAAGAATCCGAGCCAGAAGACCTTGCTCCGAGTAATGCTGAACAATCGAGCTATAACGACATTGAGGAGGACCACGAGCAGTCCCATGGACCACCGACGATTATTGATCCCGGGAACACAAGGTAAGATCTTGGTTTTTTACGATATTTATGTGAAACTATTCGAAACTGCAACCTTACAACCTCGCTCTTACTGCTCAAAGGCATGCAGAAGTGCGTGTGCTCGCAGGAAGAATCATCAAATCATCACTTAAGACAATCTTACAATTTTCTTTCCCTTCTCTTTCTTTTTGCCAATTCTCAATTCAGAACTATGTTCTATAGGAGTAGTATAAGCCATTGGACTCGGCCTGTTACGTTCTCCTATTTTCGTAACGTGAATGAGGTTTATCTTGGAATAGTTAGGTTTTCTGGATCCCTGTATACATACACTCATGTCCGGAAGAATGTTGCGTCAAACCAGTGAGAGTCAAACTCATCATCTAAACTTGAGGGAAGACGCAGGTATATCGACAGAGTTCATATTGTTGTTAACGAATCACCTGCGATGTGAGAGACGTGGCTGTCGAAGAGTACCAAGTAGGAGTCGAAGATAACCTTCTCCATTGAGAGGGCTTCTGGAACAGCGAGTTACCATGGATGGTGTGGGCCGACATGATAAACTCGGACAGTCTTTCACCCTGTCAGTTCCGTGAGTCCCGCTGTGGAGTTCTTCAGCCGTTCTTCTGGAGCCAACGTTGGCGTTGAAATCACCCTCGATGACCTTAAAGGCCCAATTCACGATACTTTTGGGTAATCCAGATCATGGCGAAAAATGGAAGATAAGATGGAAAATAGTGCGATGAATGCGAAGAAACTGCGTGAATCGGTGTTTCCAGAGTGAAAAAAGGCTTCAAAAAATCGTCAAAAAATCTTTGTATACATACACTAATGTCCGGAAGGGAGCTGGACGAGAATGAGATCAGAAAAATGAAGATGAACGGGGCGTTCAGACGAGCTATACAATGTGTGTCATTGCGTATGTATGGGTCCTGGTGCAAATAACTGACTACGGTAAGCCAAAATTCATTCACTCATAAGCATAAGTTGACAAAAAACCGTAATAACAGCAAAAATTGCCCACCTTTCTCAGCCCCTCGGGTTAGAAAATTAAAATAAGGGTCACAGCAGCATAAAGAATAGCAGGGAGTAAAAGAATGAGAGAAGAACATCACCTCATCACTCGGCGATCAGCTGATTGTGCGTGGGTCTCAGAACGAATATTGCAATCTGTATCGCCTCGACACTCGTCCGACGTAAAATCGATCGAGGGGCGGGAAGTCCGGGCGGCCTGGTAACGGAGCTCCCACTATGGGCTAGCTGTTGAGTTTAGGGACTCGTCAGCGTCCTTCCTGTTACTTCTGCGGGCCACTGTGTATTCCTAGGGGGAGAAATCAAAAATATTTTCATCGCGAGTTGTGCTTTAAGTAGCCCATTGCCGCATTCGGCTAGTCGAAAGAGGAATTACTCTTCTTCCGACCACTGAGCTTCTCACGCAAATCGTCCATATCCTTAATGTGTATACGGCGGTCGTGGTGAGCCTCTTGCAACTACCGTAGGCAGCTCAATCTTCTGGGACTGGCTCCCTTTGCCACCGCTTGCAGGCGGCTCTATTATACCTCGCAGCTGGCTGGACTCATCTTCAGAAGCCACGTTTCCTTGACTACTAGGAATCCGTATGGAGTCTTGCTCAGGGTTTTTCTCGTAAACTGTAATATAACTTTGAGGCATTGGTCCAGGTCTGCTGGATCGGTTCTTCATTTCTGGAGACCAGACTGCAGTAACTTCTGTTTGGTTTCATTTTCTATGGCTCAGTGCGGCTCACTTATTGATTTCTTGGGAAGCTCAGTAGTTATATCTGCTAGGAGAGTTCTGTGCTGTGGACCCAGATCTTCGTCAGGTAGTACTTTAATCTCCTTTAGTTTTGAAGGACGAGTGTAGTCTATTTCCCTTTGTTTGTCTACTCTACCGTGCCTTATCTTCCGAGTCTTCCTTTTTGTGAGGAACGTGCGGCAGACTGTGCTCAAGTCGCACCCCCTCTTCTCCTTCTCAGTTCTGACTTCTACTTCTCCACTCCAGCGGACTCGTTCAAAGTCCCTCCGTTCACTGCTATCGTGCCCGTTCAGATCATCTACTGTGAAGAGATAGCCCCATCCGAAACTGATCTCGTCAAGGCTAGAGTAGAACCATCGTTTTCGCACTCTGGACAGCCGTCTTATGGTGTGTACACAGATATTTAATCCAGTACCCCTATTTCGTTTCTATCCTCCTAGCAATGATTCTACCGCTGATCCCGTCGACGGAGTGCAGACAGAGTCTTTGAAGAAGTCCACTGCTGCTACCTTCTGTGTAGCACTGCGCTTACGAACCTCTCAAAAATCTCTCCGTCCTCTTACGTGAATCGGTTCGCGGGCTCAAACGAAAGAAAAAAGGTTTTGCTCAGAACCACTACCTATTGTTCAAGGCATCTTAAGATTCTTGGTATTCTTGAACCCACGAAACAAAGACCTAAGAAAGAAGACGAAGATTCGCGTCCACTTGTTGCTTTACTGATAACTCTGTGTTGCCGAGCATCGCTTGTTGCTTTGTTTGCGATTGAGGAGCTGACCAGCCCACTTTCAGCGTTCCATTTTAAAACTTTGAGGATTTTTTTTTGAAATATTCAACATTATATGATATAGCTTGTCTGGCTTTGCCTTAATTCAGTTTGTTTCGGACTAGCTTTGATCCTACCCCTGACCTACTCCTAATTATCTTTTGTAGTGCACTCTGTGTATATAAATAAATAAATACATAAATAAATAAAGCGGAACGAATCAACCAGCCTGGATTATTGATCTTGTATTTTTTATTATTTTAGAAATATTCCGCAAGTGAATGAGGAAGTCGAGGAAGTCGCAAAGCCAGCATATAACAGTCAACCAAAAACAGCATACCACAGCCAACCAAAAGTAGCATACAACACCCAACCAAAAATACAGGTCGGTTGTGTCAATAATAGAGACTGCATACATTTACTTTTTCATTTGTTTTCGGTACACTTATGAGCAACTTTCTTCGAATAGGTCAATCCGGCCGCATACGAGGTGGTCCGACCGTATGCACCACGACCGTACCAACCACGACCGGTTCCACAGCAACCAGTGCTTCCACCTGCCCCAGCACCTTTGCCCGTCTTTCCACAGCCGGTACCTCCACCAGCACAACCTTTCCCAGTTTATCCAATACCACAATCTCCCAATCCGTACCCAGTCTCGGCGCCGTCCTATCCAGTGCCACAGCGTCCGCAGGTACGGTACTTTTCTCTGGCTCATTGAAATCGGAGGCTTTCAAGCTCTTTCTATTATGTTGCTAGACACGTATTTTTGGAATTTTAGGGATGTTGTGGTGGACAATTGATCAGTCCGCAAGGCCAACTGTGCATGCCCATAAATCTAGATCCTTGTGGAGGATCCCGTCCTCAGCAATACCAGAGAACAGATGGAGGATGCGGTTTGGCTTTTTCATGGTTTGAAAACTCTCTGCACCTGACTGTATACATATTCGCCTTTCAGGAACTTGCTCAGCAACTTGTCTCTCCGCATGTCAGGCCGCCTCCTCGCTCGGATGTGGCAGCGGCAACTGTTGCGCGTTCCGAGTGAGTATTTGTTTTATCTGAAGTTTTGAGTTTTATCATTGTGACGTGCATGTCCACGAGTAACTAAAAAACATCGGGGGGGAGGGTTGAAACTTTAGTCCAAATTAGACAATTTCAGACAGTCAAATTACAAAATACATTACAATTTCCACTGAAATCGCTCGTAACAGCTGCATTTTTTGCCTTGCAAGATAAATACAGCTACACTGCGTTTGAGCCGCACTCCAACGTGGCACGAGATCACTTAGCGAGCCGGTAAAAACGAGTCGATGGGATGGGTTACGCTCAGAATGCAACATACTGGTCCACTTGTTGCGAATGGATTATTGCGTTAAAAAAAGTCTTTTGGAATGACCGTCTTCGAAAACTTGATGTTTTGCTCGTCAATAAAAGGTAAGAGAACCGTTTGTCAGAGTGAGAAGGGGTTGTTGAGGTGTGTTCCCACTGTGGCTTGCTTCTCTTCTCGAGAGAACAGAACAGCCTAATGAAAAATAGAACATGTTACTCGAACCTCAATCGATTACGTCTGTCAAAAGCTTCTATTGGAGAGAGTGGAGTAGGACGAATAGTCAGCTATTCAATATGTTTAATACTGCTTCACCGTACAGGTTGTTTATGGCTGAACCGCTTTATTGGTCAACGTTTTGACTGAATCGTCGTCTTCATGACTGTAAATAGCTCGAAGCTCCTCATCTGTGAACTACCCGCCAAGCGCCCAAACGCGTTAGGATAGTTGCAACGACTCCTGAAAATTAAAAATGGAAATGTTCCCGGTGAAAAGATCAACCTTCTGCGGTTCCACTAGCGTTACGTCCCACTCTATGTGAACAACAAGGGATCAATGAAACACCATTGATGGCCATAAAATAATAATTATGCAAGTGTTCTCAAAGGTCACAAACCGGAATGAACGGCGAGAGTTCACTTGTTATGGCTAGGCACTCAATTCGCTGGTTCAGCCTTGGATTTTTCGTGCGAACATGTAACGCATCCAGTACCTTTCGGGCATCGATCTCATTCTCGTAGGCTAGGATTTTACATTCAATGTCGAAATCATTGCCTTGATGTCCTCGTAGTCGGTGCCTCCCAAGTAATTTTACTTTCCACGCTTTTTTCCTGCAAGATGTTCTTTGACACGTACGCCGAGCATCCTTCCCGTCTCACAATATATATTTCGTCACAGAATGAACACCGAAAATGAAGTTGAAGACCGAAGAAGTACTCCATTCTCTCCAATGAGTAACATGATGATATCCAGGGATTCATCGTGCGATTCATTAAAGTATGACGGCTTCGTAAACATATTCAGCGCGTGGTGTGGAATCATCGAGAGCTGGACTCGGAAACTCTAAATTTGAGTAGAGAACAAACGGCGAAGGATAGATCGGTCGACTGCAACGCAAGATGGTAAAGGACTATTTGAAAATAAGTGCCTGAGCAGAAGGAACAAATAGATGAGTGCTGAAGGATTCTTCTTGAAATGTCACCTCCATGCCAGGTAAAGTGTCTCAAGGTCCTACACTAGGTTGAATGATCCGGACGGTCGAAAAGGTTATGAATCCATCAAAATTTCCTTAGGATTATGTTATTATTTACCCCTCCCTTCGCAAAGCTGTGCTAGATGAGCCCGCTTCGTCGAGCATTCCTCGAACAGCGTTCGTAGCTGCGCTGTTCCTGATACGGGAATGACGATGAATCAGAACGCACCTCTGTTTCATAGTCAAACGGTCTACAAGCCGGGTCATCATCTTTGTAGCTTCAGTCGCAAGCCATGCGAGCGTGTGAACAAGAATTCATGTCTCATTGCGTTGAATCTGGAGGGTTCAATTTCTACCATCTAAGTGACGGCTTGATGAAAATTTACTATCTTGGTGACTAACACCTATAAGAGGTGATGAGAGGCACACCTCTACACCCGTCGCATTAACGGTAGAATCTTCGGCACAATAACATGGTTGGCAGGTTGCCACAAGAACAAAAAGCAGTAGAAAGAGTAGAAAGCAGTAGCATTCGATACATGCCGATACTCGGAACTTAAAGAGTTAGCGTAATCTATTTATTGAATTTTCTTGACTAAGTTGCGAAATTCGGAAGATTCCCGATTGGCAACGGAATTGGCTCTAATTTTGAACATAGTTCTAGGAACATATGATTTCAATTCACTCCCACGAGTATCTGATGGTTGAAGAGTGAGAGCCCCCCTGAATCAACAACTGCCCTTCCTGTGTGTATTCTAAATAGCATAACAACGTCCTGTTTCTTCCATTACAAGGAAGCTCGGTGCCGAACATCTTATGTTTTTTTGTTACTTACGGAATGGATTTATAGTATAATTTATAATAGAACTTCAAAGCCCGAGTCTTGACAATTGAACGTCTTTCTGATGAGATGAGATGGAGCAGTCTTGACAATTGAACGTCTTTCTGATGAGATGACCGATCATAGCTGAAAGTAACGCAAGGGTGTGAATGTTGCTCATGCTTGTTAAAGGGAACACTGAAAGGAAAAATCTTATGTGGATGCATAGCGGTTGTCGGTAAAGTACACAGGCTAGGGAAGGGTGACAGGAGAAATTGTCAAAGATCTCGCCACATCTCGCATCATCCACCGAGTTGCGAAGCTTCCAGCCTACGACGGCGATCAGCTGATTGTGCTTGCGTCCTAGGACGAAATTTGCAACCTGTATCGCCTCCACACTCGTCTGACGTGGCATCGATCGAGAGGCGGGAAATCCGCACGATCCGGGACGGGGCTCCCACTAGGCCCTAGCTATTGTGTTTTGGGACTCGACAGCGTCTACATTAGGGGGAGCACTGGAAACCATTATTACCGGGAAGTGTGCCTTCAAACAGGTAGTTAAACATAGTATCAGGAGTTATCAATTTCCAGTGAATTACACACACCACACACCCCATACACATGCACATACACATACACATACATACACATATACAGGGTGCGCCAAAATTACTTGCTCAAATCTTCACCGCTGTAAATTCGGTTCAACGATAGATTGAGGACTAATTTTTTTACAACACTTTATTTATGTCAAGCCATCACACAGTCAATTCAAATCTCGGAAATCCCTCCACGGGCTCGGACACAGGCCCTCAGACGTAAGGGGAAGTCGTCCACTGTGGCGCGAAGGTACTCCAAAGGTATTTCTTCCCATGTTCTGAGCGGGTCCCTCTTCAGCGAATCTATTGAGTGATGTTGCATAGAGCAGGCCTTGCTCTCCAGTAGCGACCATACGGAATAATCCATTGGATTCAAATCAGGGCTATTAGATGGCCATTCCTATGCACTGATAAATCCTGGGAGGGTATCTCGGCACCACTGCTGTGTCACTTTCGCTCTATGAGCCGGTGCTGAATCTTGTTGGAACACGAACGGTCTAGAGCCGAAGTGACACTTTGTCCATGGAAGCAAGGTGTTTTTCAGCACGCTCTCCAAGTAGACTTCCGTATCGATTTTAACATCGTTGTCGATGAAAACGAGCGAGGACTTCCCTTTGTAGGTGATCGCTGCCCGAACCATGATTTTTTCTGTCCAGAGCGTCGCTTCCACTCTCGTTGGCTTCTTCAGCTGTCGAGCGGAGCACCCGATCGTTTTGAGGGTTGAAGGTCGACTCCAACGTAAACAGTTTCTCATCGGAGAAGACAATGTCTCGGTGGCCGTGCTTCTTGAATCTTTTGATGGTGGAGTCCACCCTGTATACACAACCACACACGCATACATACACGCATACATAAGCACACACATCATCAAGTCAACAGACACACTTAGCGCGTTGTGTGTGGTAGGATTATTTATTACACACAGAATTTTCTATTCAGAGAATCCACACATTCAATAAGTAGATAAACATGCTTGTTCTCTTTCCGCATCTTCACTGATGATTTTTTCCTCCAAAATCGATTAGTCTTGTCACAAGAACACTAGGGATTTTTGTTGATTCAATATAAAAAAATGCGGTGTACAAGTGCCGATAGTGACGAATGGAATGCTTTTGTATGAGCCCTTCTTTTCAGTCTCCTTCATGCTGCCAGCCAATGCAGTCGCTATGCTGCAACCAAATAGTTCAGTCGTGTTGCCAACCGCAGCAACAACAGTGCTGTAATAGCCAGGTACGTTCTGTTTATTGTATTTTCATGCACACGCTACGAGCACAGAGAAGCTTTTTTCAGAATTCGTCCTGTTGTCCATCACCGTTGCAAAGTTGTTGCTGCAGTCCAAGTCAAATATCCGGACTTTGCCGACGGAGCAAACGGTAACAGGAGCGTGGAATTTGTTTAGTTAGAAGCCGATAAATACCTCTTTTAGATCAATTGGACGAATGCTTGGACTATGCGGGTCACGTATCCGCTAGAAGAACCTGTGCAAATTTTTGTCATCCTATATTTAAAGGCATCGTACAGGGGAAGTGCATTACCTCATTTTTTTCATTACTCACAGAAGATCACCCGTAGTTAACCGAAGCAAAACTATGAATGTCACTTACGTGACACTTTTCCCAGGGAGGACCACTGAACACTTCCTGTCACCAACAGAGAACATTAACTTAAATCGAGCGGAAGCGGTTGAGCAGTTTTCTGCCCACCCGCATCACCTGTTTCCCAAAGATCGTCTCCCTCCTTTTCTCCGCAAGCCTGTTCAAGAACTAGACAGTGATTTATGCTGTCGTATGTCTTCATCATGAAGCGCGTTTCTTCCTTCGATGTCTGCAGGCTGCACGGATTGCCCCGTTTTAAATTCTACTTCTACGATATGCACTCATATTCCCCTAGAAAAAACCTCCTGATGAATCCAGTGTATCTGTTTCATTCAGCCTTTCGCTTGGAGGGTAACAGTCCAATGCTTTCCAGAGAGATGCATGTATTGCTTCAAGTAAATGTTAGTTAGCTCTCTTATGATGGAGGCGATTGATCAGACCAGCGACAGACCCATTAGGAAACATGTTCTCACATCATCATTTCTTAATTGCAATGTAACTTACTCAGTGTAGATATTTAAAACGCGGGAGACATTTGGGAAATGGGAATTGATTTGGAAATTTTGACGCATGCATCATAACATTAACCGATAGTGTCAGAAAAGGAGGGACTTTGTAGGTGAGATATTACGCTCAAACCACAACCAAGCCCGAGAACCCCAACCAAGCCCAAATTATTGATTGCTTTCGAGGATTTCCGCTGAAAGAACATTGTGCCTCAAAATTACATATCTGTATTGTATGATAACATTGATAATATTGCCCTTACAAATTGCTCAAAGTAGTTTTGAACACTCATTGAATGTATTGTGATCCGAAATAAACGTCTTCACAGTTACCAAATGCCTTTAAAGATCAGATTTTTATTGCAATCACTCCCACCTGTAATCAATTAGAATATTGTCTTAACAACTGCATACAAGGTCTACGTTTCTAGCTGAGCGAACTCGCCCCTCAAGGTCATGAAGTGTTGGCATGTCATGCAATCATTAAGACCTTTTATACGATCTATCTCATCACAGATTCGAAGTGAGGATGGAATACAATGCCTTACATAGTAAACGGATCCACTCATAGTCACCGGTGACATTTTTCAAAATGTTACAAGAGTCGTGCACTACGCATACAATATATACTTTAACATCCTTTAATTTGCCCATTTTTCAGCTTACAGCTTATAGAAGGTTTTTAAAAGGCGTTTAATCTAACAAACGAGGGAAGATCAGATCATGTGACATTTTCCCTGCGAGCCTTTTCACCATTTGATAGCTCCGTCTACATTGCAAGCCATTCAGACTTAGCAGCTCATTCTCTTACGCAGGTATAATAATAATGATTGCTGCCCCCCCCCCACGCGAATGCACATTTCTTATGAACTATTTGCGGAATTCCAACGAACGTAGCAGACGTTTAATTCTCGAGCGACTCCAAAATAGACAAAACTTTGGAATGAATCACAAGTTCGTTACAGGGTGAAGGCTTAGTAATGATGTATTAGTCCCAAGTTGGTGCCGTTGTGCTGCCAGAAGTGAAGACAGACGAATAGAACTTGGCCAATGCTTAGGGTTTATCGCCATCAGTATGGTACAGATTCCCCATTTCGTCCTGTAAAACAGGCCATTAAGGCTGGCATTTGATCTCACTATTGATGAGCGAAAAACAGCTTTGTTGTCGCCATGCGAAACCGCATGTTTTTCTCTGAACGAAAGGAACCTCCGTAAATGATGGAACGCATCAAGAACTTCTCTAAACATACGGGTTTCTTGAGATAGTAAGTTGGAAATGTGTTTTGGGTACCGCTGCTTATGCCATGTGGGAGTACAAAAGGGAACATATCTCGCTAATACTGCACAAACAGTGCGGCAAAATCTTTCATATAGTCGTCAAGCGAAAGAAAGACTTCGAAAACCCCCAACAGTCAACAATGGAGAAATATTCTGATAGAGCAGGGTAGTTGGCTCTGTTGAAATCAGGTAGCGGAATCTTCACTAAATTTGCAACTGGCGCGCTTTTTAAATTGAAAAGAAACAATCTCGTGGTCCGATGACGAAACAGGTGGAAAACAGAAAATCCGCTCAAGATGTGTGAGGACCTAAGCAAAATATCAAGAATGGAGTCACTACGAGTTGGTTTTAACGCATGCTGAGTCACACCACAGCACCGATAGAAGCCAAGAAATTTGTTAGGAGGTGTATCTTTTGCGAAGGTCTTGTTCCTGTCAATGTAGGTTGGTTTAAGTGTAGGTTAAAGTCGCCTAAAATAATCAACTGTCTGTTCGATAGAGAGGGTTCAAAGAGATACTATCAGCATGCTTTCATCAGCACAGCTGGAGTTTAGTGGCCAATATACCAGAACAATTCTAAAAGGGGTTGACGCGTTTACATCAAATCCCTCAAGGCAAAGTATATCCGATTTTGAATCTGAGAAGAGCGTGATAGCATTTAATTGAATTACATCCTTGGCGATACGGCGCACGCCCCTCTGCGGGCTTTTCGATCACAGCGGAAAACTCTATAGGGAGAACCGGAGAGAGAGTTTCAGAGTCTAGGACCTTTGACGAAAACCAGGTCTCAGTAATAAGTAACACGTCGGGTTTATAACAATTCAAAAAAAGGTGAAGATGGTCAACTTGTTCACCAATTTTTGGGAGCTAAACAGAAAACATCTCTTGCCGGTTGGGTTCCCGAGGGGAGCTGAGGGTTTCCCGAAGGCTTTGGGAGGTCTTCGACACGCCTCAAATCCCCCTGTATACAACCCATATCCGCTTGCCACTGTTTTTATTACGCTCTCTGCACTCTTGTCTTATGTGATTCTTCTTGCCTTAGTTCACTGAATTGCTTACGCTCAACGGCGGCCATACTTTTTCTATCGTGCACACCAAAAAAAAACTAGAGTATTTCAACCTGCGAGAGTTAGACAGGGCCACTGCCGAAGGTCTCCTCGAAGGCGACACTACCTTTACTAGCCGCGGAGCAGCGCCACTAATTTTTCCCATCCGATAGACCTCGATTGGCTGCACTCAATGTTGAGAATATCCAAAATTTTACCTACTTTACCTTCTAATTCGAGCTGCTTGAAGGATGGCGTCATATCATTGCACGACTCAGGAATACCGGATAATACGATACTACGTGTTTTTTTTTCCACTTCAACACAATCAGGAACCTCCTCAGGAATTTTCACTATCAGAGCATGCACCACTTTTCCTATGACGGGGTCGTTGTTCCTGTCAGAAATGGCTTTCAGAATAGTAATCACTGACATTTGCGTGAAATCGATTTCACTGAGCTCAGTGGATTGCGAAGATCAGCAAGGTTACGAGGAGATAGATTAACTGAGCTGGCTGTACAATCAGCGACTTTGAGTAAATGATTGCCTGCAATGCAACAAGGATCGCAGCTATCACTAAAGTCCTTGCTTCTGGCTGGGGAAAGCGTCCCAGAAGCGTCAACCAGAGAAACATTCATTTTTGTTGAGCGGAATGCTCGTGATCGCGGCATGCCAAATGATGATTGGAGATCAGGGAAAATCAATGGCGCTCTGACGCTCGGTGGCAACTAACCGAACTTAATGGCAGTTGAATATTATGTGTATGGAGCTGACAAGTTGTGGAAACATGAAGCATTCTTTTACGGCTAGGATCACAAACATATTTCATTACTTATTATATTTATTATGCACTATCGTGCGCCATCAGCAAAGCATAATAGGAAAACATTACAATCGGCGTGCAGAATCTTCAATTACTGTGCATACTTGTGGCTACCACGATTGATCATGCAGCTAAGGTGCTTCCCCTCAAACATACTAGATGACATACCTGCATATACATACATAATATTGAAATGAAATGTAATAAAAGATAGTTTGCTTCCATCGATGTCATTGGTGGCTCCAACATCACTAGTGGGCGGAAAAAGTGCACAGCTATTTACTTTCACGTCCGACAACTGCTGTTAGTTTATATATTCATTTGTTTATTTGTTACTGTTGTACAGAGTGAGGGAATAACATCAAATATATGAGTGGCAGACGGTGATACAATAGGATAAATCAAAAAAAGATTATGCACAAATTACATGAATTTTTCATATAGTTGGAGGAATAAGAAAGGCACCCGCAGAAGCGATCGGGGTGGAAGACGGTGAATGCGTTCTGCCAACTCATTGACGACTGCAGATGTAGAAAGAGAAACGAGAATTGCCAAAGTAATCGACAGTGGAGAGGTGACTGCAATGCAAGCTACAGAAGCAGAAGTTCCATAGCCGCATACATCAAGCATAAAAAGGAATACGAAATCATGGAACGCGCTTTGACATCCGGTGTGTGAACAGAATTGTTAGCGCCCTTTATCATTATTCATTGTCGTGAATCTTCGTCATGATTGCGAGGAAACACATGAGCACCTTCATTATTCAATCAATACTTCCAGCGAGACTACAAAAATGCGGGCACCTCGCATGTTCCTACACCAAAGTGCAAAAATGCTGGAATTTCATAGGTTCCTAAACCAAAAAAGAAACGCACCGCATACCGGTGTATAAGCCGCCCACTTTTTATGTGTTAAAGGCCCACTTTGTGCAAGTACGGGCAGTCAATCACAATCACTCAATCAACCACAATCGCTGAAGTCTGAATCTTTGTGTCGGTACCAGATTGCATTCATAACATGTTAATCCAATGAATATTTCAGTAGATATCCTATCGTTCGAACATCCCACCACCGATCCTTGAAACATGGTGCATCGGCCAGGAATCGAATCCGGGCCACCTGCGTGGTAGGAGACCATTCTAGGCTTTCCAGCGATCAATCCCTTTGGCCACAGCTTCGATTATCTCTGGTGTTAACAATGTCATGTCCGCTGTTCGTTGACCGACCAGCCCACTCCACACTCATCAACTTTGCCTCTGCTGCCACCTGCGACCACATCACGTCGTGGAGCACGTACTCCTGTGTTAGTATGTTTTCTGTCAGCAAAATCAGTCTCAGTGTAAGGGCGACATACTTCCAGGACTGATCAGTCTTTGAAAACATTTGTGCCAAAAAAGTCAGGCTGCTCAGGCCGCCAGTCATGGGTCTTGACATTATGCTTCCGATCGAATTGGAAGCACCCTCCACGCCTCGAAAAGCGCGACCGACAAATCCGGTAATGAACTTTGACATCTGTCTTTGGTATTATTGTAATTAAGCAGGTTAAGTTTAACGTCTATCGACACAGGGGACCACTGGTCCAAAAATCACCACTGTTGACAACAAAGGAGGCAATCGCCTCAAAAACAGTATGATTACAAAGAGTAAACCCGTTCAACGGAACTAAAGTTACGTCACTAGGGTTCCCCTCTTAGTTAGGTTAACCTTAACGTTAGAACAATAAAAAAGAGAGGAACAAAAATTTTTTGTGATTCAGCGTTTATCTACTAATTGTGAGTTACTCGTTACGCCTTAGAATCACACGAATCACTTCGTTTTTCACGTACCCTCCAGGCTCATCAGTGAAAAAGGGTTAGTGAAAAACAATTAAAGTGTATGAGTAGTGGTATAACTAACAAATAGTGTTTAGTATAAGATTAAGTATTAAAAAATAGTCTTTAACATAAAAGAAATTATATTAAATCGTTAGTATAGTCCGTATAGAATAGTAAATTAGAAAAGAAGAACAGGCTTAGTAAAGACGAACAATTTAGAAGTCTAAAAAATCAGCTGAAACAAGAGAAAGCAATAGAATTGAATGGATAGTTTGAAGAGGGGATGAGGAAATAATGAAATAAATAAGTAGAGAAAGAAAGGAAATGATTAGAATCGAAATTAATAGCGCATAAATGAAAAAAATGAAAAAATAGAAAAAATAGAAAAAATGTGAAAACAAGAAGTACGTATTTGAATGCCGTATGCATGCAATAGTCAATTACGCAGCCAAATGTATGTGACTGGGGCGCAATAGCATGTAAGCACTATTCTATATAGAAAGTAAAACAACTAAATGTATATATATGTAAGTATGCATTTATGGGTCTACTCTTTGTAATTATACTGTTTTTGAGGCGATTGCCTCCTCTCTTGTCACCGGTGGTGATTCTTGGACCAGTGGTCCTCTGCGTCGACATTAAACGTAACTTGTTTAATAACTATAATACCAAAGAAAGATGACAAAGTTGATTGAGTCGATTCAATAATTAACTTGCTACAGAAAAAAATATTAAAAACAAACAAAAATGCAGCAAATTATTTATATGTCATTCGTCCATTTAGGCAAACTTTTGACTTGCACATTTACTACTTTCTGTTCCACGCTTCGAATGTTTCTTCTTTACAGTGAAGATATAATAGCACCTGATTAAGACTAACGATAACAAAGATTGTACCTCATTATTTTACCGAGTACTAATATGTTGGGCTTTCAGAGAAGAACTTTCCAGAACCAATTATCATTCAATATTCAATATCTAAAGAACCCCACACCAAACGACCGTCCTATGTATGTAAGTTTACTGATTGATCCACTATACGTTTTTTGACATCATGTATACATATCCTATACTTGTTCAGCTCGTCTTCTGCTGGTAGGTCCTTAACTGGAGTTCCATCCCCGTCTTGATAATTCCATCCTAATAATACTGCCAGCTCTGATTATTACGTCTTCTATAAGCTTTTATTGATTTACGCATGCACTGAACTTTTAATTTTCTAACAGAATACAAGTTATTTGTGGCTAACATTGAGATAAATAATTTGACCAAATTAAAATATAACAATCAACTAACTTTCTCTTTGCCTGCGTATTTTATGGAACCGTAACCGCTTTTAACTAGGAGTTCCTGAACCTTTAGCTTGTTCTCCAAACAGTATTTCCTTATCCGCTTTCTTAGGTATAAGCTATAGTAACAATATTAACTTTAACTTATACAACTACTCAGAATATTACCTCAGGTTCTCAATGTCTCCAACTTATATTGTCTGACCACGGATTAGTTTTGTGTTTGCCTTGTTCTTTCGCTTATATTCCATCAGATTTTTCCTGACTTTTTCCAAGTAAAATTCCCAAAAGGAGGATGACATTTCCGCCTTAAATAATTATCCAGTTAATAAATACCCATAACTTTAAGTCTTTAATTTTACTCTGTTTGAAGAAGTATTGTAGTTATTCCCTGCGGAGCGCACCCATCCTAATGGCTCTGGATCGGAAGTCTACACATACCTTAGTGACAATATAGTATAACCACCATTATAAATTAACATATTGTTACTCACAATATAACTCCCTCCAGAAATTCTTAACTGCGTCGCGTAATCCTGCCCCTTCAGGATTTGGTACTGATACAATTCTTACGATCTTTGACAGTACTGTGCGATTTACAGTTTCTTTCAACTTCCCACTCGTCCACACTTCCCCACTCGTCCACGTCCCACTGTTTTTTGCTATCGAAGTCAAAGGCCGGCTTATAAAATACCTCTTTACATCCCGTACATATAAATTTAACATGATATTAACTTCTCATGGACATAATACAGAATAACAACAAAGGTATGACTCGTAATGTTACTACAACTGTCAACTACATAAGCTTTTATACTCGACTTCTGGCGCCAATTCTCTACAATAAAATCCATATGATCTCTAATGGAGATGTCACAAGAATAACACTAATCTTGATTTTTCCCACTCATTTTCTATTTTTACTTTTAATTTTATTTATTTATTTATTTATCCATACCAGAGGGCCATACCTATATAAAAATAGGGTCTCACACTGAGGGGTTTATAAAAGTCAAAATTGGCATGAGAAGTCAAATTTTGACGCCTCCAGTGCGAGTCGTTCCATTGGAACAAAAAAGGGAGAGCCATCCCCTGACAGCAACCCTGCCGAAACTTCGGTGAGACCCCTATCTGTGAAAGAGTTGGGCCGCTCTTATACTCAGATTCAAGGTCAAACTATTACAACGTATTTGATGCTCATAATTACTTCAAGTGCAATATATTGGGTTGTAACATAAGTTCGTAGAGTTTCGCGTTAGAGTTGTTTTACGACGAGTTGTTTCTTTTTTTTTAGCAAAGTGTATACATTCATTTGAAAGAGCTTTTTCTCCTCTACAAAACTGTTCTATTCGCTTTCAGAATAATTGAATTGTTCGTCCTTTTTCAGGCTCAGAAATGGAATATCCAGGGAGAAAAAATTAGCATTTTCGACATCTGCTTTTCTTTGCTTCTCGTCGAGGTCAAAAAAGCAGCCGAAACCGCTCGGGACATATGCAGTGTGTACGGGGAAGGTGCCTTAGGTGTGTCTACTGAAAGGTGTGGGTGGCCCCAG
>UZAF01016446.1:9491-25964 GCA_900617895.1 Haemonchus placei | reverse complement strand
CATACATACATACATACATACATGCATATGTATACATACATACATACATGCATATGTATACATACATACATACATGCATATGTATACATACATACATACATACATACATACGTACATACATACATACATACATACATACATACATGCATACATACATACATACATACATACATACGTACATACATACATACATACATACATACATACATGCATACATACATACATACATACATACATACGTACATACATACATACATACATACATACATACATGCATACATACATACATACATACATACATACATACATACATACATACATACATACATACATACATGCATACATATATGCGATTGCGCCCCAGTCACATACATTTGGCTGCGTAATTGACTATTGCATGCATACGGCATTGAAATATTCTTTTTCTTTTCACTTTCTCCAACTTTTTCTACTTTTTTTATTATCTTTACTTAAGCGTTGCAACCTTCGATTCTAATCATTTCCTTTCTTTCTCTACTTATCTATTTCACTATTACATTATCTCCTTCTCAAACAGTATCCATTCAATTCCCTTGTTTCCTCTTGTTTCAGTTGATTTTTTATTTTAGACTTCTGAATTGTTCTAGTCTTTACTGAGCCTGTTCTTCTTTCTTGGCTGATTCAACTATTCTTTACTGACTATACTAATGGTTTATTATAATTTCTTCTACGTTGAGGACTATTTTTCGATACTTAATCTTATGCTAAACACTGTTTGTTAGTTATAGCACTTCAATTGCTTTTCACATACCCCTCTTCACTGATTAGCCTCAGGGGTACGTGAAAAACGAAGTGATTCGTGTGATTCTGAGGCGAAACGAATCACTCCCAATTAGTAAATAAACGTTGAATCACAAAGAATTATTGTTCCTCTCTTTTTTATTGTACATCGGCATCTGCAAGTCACTGTATAGACCACATACGTATTCAAAACGATTTTAAGATCATGAATGAAAGTCGAATGCGGGATGTCTCCTGGATATAAAGAGGAGTTCCTTCCTTTTTTGCGACCATATCAATATGATGTCTTCTTCAGTAAGAACAAGACTGGCTACAGGTAGCTGAGTCGTTCAGTGTGATCCCACACTCCCTTCTACCATGATATAACCGTAATCTCCATTTCCCATGAGTTACGAATCCACCCAATGCATCCATTACGTCTGACATGGAAGAACCGTAAAGAAGGAACTAAACGTATGAAGTCTTTTGGCATGACTCCGGAATGGGCCCACATTCAATTCACATTTAGAAGTTTAAAAGTGTTTTGAATGCGTGAGCCTGTATGTACACTGACTTGTGATGGACAGCCAATGTACAAGACTTTACACTGTATCATATACAGTATGTGTAGACCTAGATGAGCCTGACATCAAGTAAACGGTACCAGTGACATGAAATACTCGTATAGACTGGGCTAGTATCAATGAGGAATTCGATCCACGAGACTCGAACCCATATTTGTGCTTTCCGGTCACCATGCTCTATCCCTTACACCACCGAGACCCCGCTTGCCCTCGCCTTCTTTAGTAAAGCTTTCAGCTTAACGGTTCAGTGCTGATATAGGCCGACCGGCTCAACACGATGTACGTGTGGGTGCTGATAAACTATGGCATATAAGCCATTAAGAATGGGAGGGCAAGCGGGGTCTCGGTAGTGTAAGGGATAGAGCACGGTAACAGGGAAGCACAAGTACGGGTTCGAGTCCCGCCCGAGGCTGAGGTCTTGTCCATAAATCGCGAACCTTGTGAGGCCCTCGCATCGCGTACTGCGGCGAAATAACAGCAGTTAACAAAACATCAAGTCAAAACAATTTGTAGATCTGTAACTGCTCTCTTGTCTTCGTTAAATAGGATTTTATTTTAATCATGTAGATCCGTTATTTGCACCAACTTTCGATGATCGGCACTAAGAGTGCTGGCATTTTCCTATCCTTTTAGGACAAACACGTTTACCTTGACCCTATTGAGCTGTCAAATGCAGTCGAAACCTCTTACAGAATTCAAAGCTTGTTTGATCATGGGTTCGTAGGCTTTCACTTATTACTAGAACATGTTATACCATCTTCCTTCGAAGGCATGTCAGAGATTAGCAGGCAATGAATAGTAAGAAGGTGATTGTTACAATACTGAAACGACGATAGAACAAACAGTGGCGAATGCTGAAAGGTAAGGCTAAACCCAGCACATAAGTTGAACTTATCCTGGCCAGAACCAGATCTACTAGTCTTATCAGATGTGGATTTCTTCTGGAATATGTATATGTTCAATTCCCAAAACGGGTGGTAGTTAGCCAAGGGCATCCTCTTTCTGTTTTCCTTCACCTGCTTGCTTGATACGAGCCGTCTCTGAGAGAAATGGTGCGTGAAAATCCTCCGAAGTATGACATCTGGAACCAGTACCGTAAACAGGAGGAGCATCAATTTCTTCTCACCACTACAGCAAATAACACTCACACCGCTGAGGCATTCAATTTATTCAAATTAGATGGCATCGAATCTCCGGCCGTTCGAAGGTCGCTCTGGACAGAGGATTGCCCTGAAAAACGCAACCATTGTCTCCATCGTAAAATATCGAGTCTGTAGCAAAGCAAGCAATCATTTGCTGAGAAATTGCGGCGCTTTCTGGAATTAGCATCAGAGAAAGGCTATTCATTGAGAAAAAAGAGACTTCCAATAAAGGGGAATATAATTTTCAGGAATTTTTCAAAAATCTCAATTCAGACATGTCAATTGTTCCTGCAGTGCTTGCGAGACTACAATACATAACATGTTGCACGATTGAGTATCAGCAAAACTCGCATAAAATCGATTTTTTACAGAAACTACATTCCAAAACTATGTTGATTCCGAAAAATCTTCCATTCGCCCCCTCAGTAGACAATCGTGTGACCATCATTTAAAGGGGAGGAGTAGGTGGTAAAAAAGGATTACATGCACAATGTAAAAGCTGCATGCCATATATAATAACAACAAATAAATACTCATGGTTTTTGGCAGTTTTCACGGCTGAGGTTGTACTCAGCCGGAGCAACGGAAGCTCTTCGCTGTGGTCTGAGGGACCCTTGTGCCAATGAAGCGAGAGTTAGGTGGTCGAGAAGAAGTTGATTAAAAGAAGGGAACTGACCATACCGGGATCTTATGAGTTACTCAAATGTCCGCAGATCGAAACTCGTAGGAAGTAACAAGACCGTACCCATCCCATCCTTACTGATCAAAAACTGACTAGATGTTATTATTAGGGAATTATAGTGAGCCCTCAATTGTTAAAGGATCTGAAGCTCTCACATATGCTTTGGAAGGTGGCCAATGAGATCAGAATAAGATCGTAAGGGTAATAAAAAGCCTAACGGTAATAGTGTGGATCAACAGAACCAGCTATAAACGAGCTAAATGGGGTTGATGGTCTATATCACGCGATTTTATGCAAAGAATTCTTTTTCAAAGCCGCTGTCAAAAGCCACTGTCAACAGTTTTTATCATGTATATGTGGATACATGCATATATAAAAACGAAGCTATATACAACCTCTCACAACAGAAGGTCTTTCCAGAATTTCCAGCAGGCACCTGCGGAAGCCTTTGCGGCTCTCGGAGGGGAAGAATTAGGAGCAGTTGAAGGCAAGAACCCGTTTGAGGTGTCGCGAATTTAGCCACATTTATTTTTTTCTGCTCTCTAAGAACGGAATCAAATTGAAGCAGTCAAGCAGCCGTTAAGAGGATAAAGCGCCCTTGCGTCGCAGGTTTTGGAAAAGTGTCCGATGGTGGCGATCAATTGAAGTGACACATTGAATTGTTTCATTTTGGCAAATCCACAGACCAATTGCTGCTCCTCAGAATCAAAGTTGGAAAAGAAACATCCGAGTTGAGTATCTAAGTATAAAAAGAAGAAACCACGAACAATCCCCTTACGAAATGCGTCAAGTTTTTCAACTCTACTGAAAATTATAGAGACCAGTTGGCAAATAATGCTATGGGTTTTTTCATAATTATTATAATTACTTGCTATAATGAATGTTATTCTTGGATCTATGTTAATTATAAATGCTATAATCATTTTTGGACTGGCTCGCCTCCATTTATCGACTCTAGAATCACCGATCGGTTGACCTGAAGAGGTTTGAGTCAGGGGGCTCGCTTCCTTTCCCTAAAGTATGGTACCTCCGCCATATTCACACAAAACACATGAAATGTTTTTTAAATCACAAAATTCCCACAGAGAAAACGAAAACAGGGTTCCCTGTGCTTTTCTCCTATATAGCCTCCGACGGTATACAATGTTCAAATATGTAAAAAAGATTTCCAAGCGTAGATGAAGAGACGGTCAGTACTGGCTACAGTAAGAGACCGATTGTTAACCATTCCACTGGTTTTTGAGTGTTAGAACATTCAGTGGAGCGGCCAGCGTTCTCTGTGATGTGATTTGTAGAGAGGTGAGGATTCGCTCAGGCAACAACTTGATTTCCTGAATGGATAATAGGTCCACTGATGTTCTGAGTTTGGAAGATCAAGAAAAAGAAGAAAATCAAAGCAAGGAACTCCCTCCAGCTTTCTCGTCCCCGAAGGAGTATACACCTGGCACAAGTTCCGCAAAAGATGGGCTGCAGACGGAAAGAAAGCTAAAAAGTAGTAGTTTTGCTGGGCTACTGACCTCTTGTCTAGGAACTTATGAGCGAAGGGTGGAAACCAGTGGCAACGAAAGCTTTCTTTCTCGTTTCATTTCAAACAGAATTCTTCAGAAGTGATGAGAGGCACTCATTCGCGTTCTACTCTAACAATAAGATAGGCGACCTTCAGAGCTTCCCTTCCTTACGGCTTCCCAGCAGGGTACGACGATTTCCTTTTCTGCCTGCTGGTAATCGCCTTCACATTAAAGATGTCCTTCACCATCGTATAATAGGGTAATGAAGCTCGGAATCAGAAGTGCGGTATCTGGAAGCAACCGGCGAGAAAAGGGATTTATCACGCTGTAAACAATCAAATCAACAAAGCGTACATGAATTAAAACTAAAAGAAAGCAGTAGCTGGCAGGAAAGCTGATTTGGGAAGGAAAAACATCGCACAGTGAGAAATAACAGACGATGAGGAAGTCGGCGAAAGTGGCCGACTCAAGACAGAATTATACGCTCTAACCTGTTCATCTTCCACAGCAGCGTTTTTCGCCAAATGAAAAAAATTCTGGCCAGCATTCGAGGGCTAAACCCTCCCTTTCGACACCAGCCTTTGAAAAAATATTGTACATCAAATCATTGGTGGAGCTCAGCATGGAACCTTTCTCCAACCCATAAATTGGTTGTGTAATGAGATCAGACTTGGATTGGGTGTTCGTTGACATTTCTTACAGCGATTTGTATGAGGTAAACAACTGTGTAGCATATCAAACAGTCCTTTTTGAAATAATTAAAGTCAACTGCACGTATTGCCGCTTCCTGCATATGAGATATCTCAGTATCCCTTCACTTTGTCGCTGTCATCAGCTGTTCCCTCGTCATACAGAGTACATTAGGGGCTTTAGTAGCAATGTGAGAGGAATGATCTAAACGAGATTCCAGTCATCCTCACCATGATACCTCATTCATTTGATTCCCTTACGTGCAAGCCTCCCTAAACTCTCCCCACACGTACCAATAACTCAGGAGGAAATGGAATTTTTGACGAACCTGATTGTACTCACTTTACTCATTTTAGCCATGCAACTACAGTAGTAAGGGGTTTCCGAAGTTATTTGGGATGGAAACTGGAAGTTGTAAAATGTCGTTCTCTTATAACCCAAATCCGTCGAAAGCTTATGGCAATAAAATGCCCATCAGCGGACACATCAGTACTGGCATTCTACTGAACCGGCTTTCGTGTGATGGTTAAGAACTTATCGGTTGCTGTGATTGATAAAGGTATACAGAACCAGCTAGCATGTCATAAGCGATTGATAAAAACGCGGTAGCATACCCATCTCAGAAATGGCCCTACTTACAGTTTTGCTCTGCTTTAAATCACATCTAACTCGAAACTGGGTCGAGGTAAAAACACAGATGTCATCAAGGAATCAGTGGTGTTATCAGCATGCCCATCATTGGGGTAATAAATTGATGGATGGTTTCACATAAAATGATTGGAACAAGTTTCTCGTGCTATTCACAAACAAGCCCGATATGCCCAATAAGCGATGAGCTAAGCACCGTCATGCAAGGAGAATTGCCCATTTGGGGGCTTTTCAACCAAAAAACAATCCAATTTTTGTCGTCGCTCGTAGTGCTTTCTTTTCTTCAGCTAGAAGCGGTTTCGTCTTAATGGAATTGCTATAAGATTGGCGAATTTCTTCGCTTGAATGAAATGAGTTTTTATGTGTGGACGAATACGAGTGGAGTGGGCGGGGTGGAGAATATAAAGCCCCTCCGAAGCACGGAAGTTCGCAGCTACAGAACGCCGTCTGGGCTTGTCACTCATTCCTCCTTACGCTTACTGTAAATAGATTTGACTTTGCAAATGCTGGAACGGAAACTTTTTCAGTGGCCAAAGATTCCCACTTGCTTCGCTCATTTCGTGAACCGTGCATTCGTTTCAGCCGAAATTCAATCGTATATTTTCAAGCAGATTTATCAAGTTCAGGACAATGCGTGAGACACCGTTTGTTATGTCGCTCTCGCTTGCCGCTGGGGCCATCTCATTATTCGGATCTATGCTTTTTCTCCCTCGTCTCTATTGGGAAATGGTTGATCTGAAAGACGAGGTGTTCGAAGCCGTTGAGAGCTTTAAGGTTTGTTTATACTGTTACGTTTTCTCCAGAACCTCTTCATAATGGTCCATACTTATATCAGGTTGAAACGGATTCATCATGGATCGAGTTGATGAACATGCAGATTAATCACAGCCCTCCATCGAAACCCAAAGAGAATCCATTTCTGCGAAGAGAAAAAAGGTGAGAATAATGTCAAATGAAAGAAACATGAGATGTTAAGGGGTATCACTTAGAGGAAATACTTTTGAACTGTGTCGATCGTTTCCATTTGTTTGGATATCGAATGAAAATCACGGTGCAACAAGTTCCGCATCTCAATCAGTATGAAGCGGGCAGTACATGGAAGACGGACTGTTTTTGAAGGCACGCTTCCTGATGTGATTTCTGAGATTTCCACAAGGATGAATTCATGGCCTCTCATATATCGCATCTGGCGGTATGAGGCCGGAAATTGGCCTAGTCAGGGCGTTACAAAGGCTCAAAATTGTTCCGTGTGTGTGCGCGGACGAGTTTCATAGCAAAGGCTGCACCCTTCACAAGGGAACCCATATAAGGAGTTCATACTATTGTAATGACATATGGCAACAGTGGGAGGCAATTCTGGTTAGTTTCTTCTCGACGTAGTCAACTATTTGCGCAATTGCAGCAACTGAAATCTCGTCCGAATACCTCTTACGTGTCAGTTCTCTTTCATTACTTCGAGAAACCTTACTTTTCCCAAAATTGGCGAGTTTTCTCGCTTTCTTCACCTCGATGCACTGTTCCCAACCAGAACTTACGCTTTTCGGCTTGAAAAGGGTGTCTCAAAATTACGTGGTCCATACCTTCGGTTGAACGTACCCTATACTTCTCATACACTTGAAAGCGATAACCTCTTTTTGAGTTCAGCTGGAAGCAGCTCGTTTATTATATCGAATGTATCCATTTGGCGCTTGATGTAGTCTGCTCTCATCACGGCATCTCTATTTCTCAGTGAGGTGCTCACGCACTTTTGGACTCAAACCCCTCTATTACCCCAGAATCTAGAACTCGTGAACGACTTCGAACGGGTTCGCGATTCACAGCAAAGCACGCTGTCATCTGAACATTGAAGGGTCGATCCATCACCCTATCCTGGAATTATCTAGAGCGATTCTTTTTCGACTGCACTTTCTCGGCAATAGCATAGTGCCGATGGTATGCTATGAAATATTTCAAAGGGGTATTTCAATTAAGAATTTCCGGAAGTGCGAAATGCTATTGCTAGCAGTTAAACGACAACTCTTGACGACAACGGTATAACATCAGTAGCATAAGTAATCATTGTCTGTTTCACGCGTACGCCTGGGCTTTTGGAGACATTCCTTTTCACTTGTTTACCGTGAAACAACTTCGATGCTTCCCACTTTCTTTTCAGGTTCACAGGTCTTCCCGACTGGTGTCAGTGTGACCTCGTTCCACAGTGTCCACCTGGCCCTCCAGGACCGCCTGGTCCACCCGGAATGCCAGGAGGTAACGCTAGTATGGCCATTGTTTTCAATACAAGATATGCTTTGAAATTGCTGCTTATTGTCAGTCACAACATTACCATCATCGGGCAATGATGTTGATAAGCTTTCCATTTCAGTTCCTGGTGCGGCAGGTCCTGCGGGACTGGACAATATGAATGGCGGTTCTTACGACAGAGCATGTGCTCCTCCCGAAGGTTGCGTGAGATGTCCGGCAGGAGAACGAGGTCCACCAGGACCCGATGGTCCTCCTGGATTGCAAGGTCCTCCTGGAATACCAGGTGTCCCAGCTTTGCCTTATGCTGTCATGGGAAAGCCTGGACCACCAGGACCTCCTGGAGATGCAGGGCCAGATGGTGTGCCTGGACATCCTGGAGAACCGGGTGCACCAGGCCAACCAGGAACATCACGTAAAGGTGCTCGCGGTCCACCGGGAGAGCCAGGACCGATAGGAGCGCCTGGAATCACTGGAATACCGGGTGCGCCTGGATTGCCAGGTTCCGATGGTCCTCCAGGCCCGATAGGCGCTCCAGGGAAACGTGGTGAACCGGGTGCACCAGGAACTGCTGGTATCGGGGGAGGCAATGGCATTCCTGGTCACGATGCTGAATATTGTCCGTGCCCACCACGATCACTATTTCTTATTCGAAGACAGGCCTGAAGACACTGAAGGCTGCCAAATCCTGAAAATATGGTTGTGAGTAAAGCTGTTTTTGATGAAATTGTATATCCAAAAAATACCTAGACAAATGCATTGACACCGCCAGAGTCTTATTGAGATGGAATTACAGACAACAAGCATGACACAGACAACTCCTCCCAATAGCAATAAGAAGCGGCACGACTTGCGAAAGGCTGCATCCTTACAGCATTTCACGCAGATAAATATTTAAAACTGAAGGAAAACATGAGAGACTACAAAGTTCTGGAAACCTGGAGCAATTTCTTTTCATCCAACCTTATTTGCAGTGACTACTCCGGATCATTTTCTGCAGTACCAGACACCTTCGCATTTCGCTGGAAGGGGTTTTATATTTGGGTACTTATGGCTTGTACAACGTAGGGCTTTCTTAGAGATGGTTGTTTACGATGGTTCTTAGTGAAACGACTCTAAGTAAACCAGCTGATTCCCCAAAACCTCAAATCATCATCAAAACCGCAGAAACTTGAAACAACCACATTGCATGGCATAGCATCTAGTAGGAGGACGATATTAATGAAATCTAGGTTAATCAAGCCTGAAATGGCTTCAAACGGCGGTTCATATCGAAGTATTGTGAAAGGGGACTGTATGCTTCTACTGTCAGGCCAGAGGGGACTTCACTATGTATTGTGGCCATGGACCAGATTTGATTATATCGTGGGTTGTTCAAGCAATAACTTGCCGTGATCTTGCCGGGGGCAACAGCGGTAACTGTTCAGATGATTCAATTAGATCTTGTCTTAATGGCTGTCCAAAAAACGCGTTACCCATTCTCACAAGGCCCTCACAAGGCCACTTCCGTTATTTTTCTAGACTTGGAGTGGACTTTCGACCTCCTACCGCGGCCAGCACTCTGATTTCGTGAGAAACGAAAAGTTAAGAAGCAAACATCTAACGTTTAGTACAACTGATTTCTCTTTCCAAACATATGAACGACAGATCTTAGACAGTTATGCGTACCCCTCATGACCTAACAGAAGCAACAAATGTCACGGTTGGTGGTAGTCGGAGCCTGTTCTTCTTTCTGTTACCACTGGATGTGATCACCGAAAAATCCCCGATGGGCCACTAAAACCTATCCGCTAGCAGAAATTGGGCAAAAACTCTAACTATAGCTTCAGAAGTGGCAGGCTAAGGACTTCGATGAGCCTAAAGTTCATATGCGAATGGAGCGGGTTAGTAACAAAAACGTCAAGACATTTACGAAGCAACCCCTGCCTATCTGAAAGCGGATGAAAGAATGTTTATAGAGGGTACACGTGGTGAGAAGGTTACAGTAGCGCTCAAAAGTCTTCGGCCAAATGCTTCTTCACTCGTACTTTTCAGTCGTAACTCCTTTCCTACTGGTTCAAATCATACGAAATTTGAATATGTCTAGCATGGGCGTATTGCGAATACTTACCACTATCAATATGCAATCTGGTCATGGTCCAGATATCTCAAAGGGCTTGAACTGAAAGTCAACTGGAAACACGGATGATGGTCCTCCTGGAAATTCTTTCCTTTTTGCGATATCCTAAGTGTACAAGCGCTAATGCCGAACACAATTGGTGAGAAAAACGCACATGAGGTGCGAAAAACTGCGGACGTCACTAACTTTGCTTTCAGCGATATGCTACCGCCTAAGCACCTTGCTCTTAGTTCCGTGGATATTGTGCTTTGCAGTCGAATAGTGTTGAGTAGTGGGAAATAGGCTTTGGTTAAACATATCAAAATTTCGCGCAATTCGCTCAGCTAGGAAAAAAAGTTACGAACAAAAAGCGTAGGAACGTTTGACCAAAGACATTTGAGCGCTACTGTAAGTCTACCCGATAAGAGAGGCGAAAGAGTTCAAAGCGCAAGGGAACGACCACGAGAAGCTCCAAAAAACTCGTAATCGGCTCAGGGAGGCATCTGTCACTTGTTTAAATTCCAATTGAAATAAATCAAGTTTGAAAAGTTCGGCGTCTGATGAAAAATGACGGCTGTCTATCAATCATTTTGCAGCTTCGATCATAAATTTTTCTCTTGCAGAACATCGATGACCTTTCCAACGTATCGAAAGTGGACATAATCACAATTAGGCTTTCAATCATGCTCGAGTTTTTGCTTGATGTCGATCCTGATAGCTGGTTTCGTTCAGTACAGAGAGTAGGTCTTCAATGAGTTGAACTGAACTCTATTAATCATGCTTTTTTGCCTCACTCAAGAGAATTAGCAACATTTTGACACGGCTTCATAGGAACTGGACCTCTGATTTGAGTGCCTAAAAAGGTGTTTGTTGAGCTTATCGAAGTAGTTCGCATAGAGAATACTGAAGAAAAAAACGCGCCCGATAAAACTTGCATCATGTAGATCGTAGCAGTTTGGGATTTAATTACACGATGAGGTCTGTTAGTTTAAAATGAAGCAAATATTCCCAAAGGTGAGAAACGAGGCTTCAGTTGTTTATGAAGAATGTGCGAGACTACGAAGAAATAGGGGTTCTCAAAGAGTGCTACAGATGTGGGAAAAGAGAAGACTTTGGACTCAAGAACGAAATGCCCTCGAAATCCTTTCAGGCACTTGCTATTCTTCCCTACCTGACAGCATTTCGAACTTTTTGAACTTTTTAATGTAGTCTAGTATGGTCTTCCTGTTGTAATTCGGCTCACCCCCGTAGTTCGTATCGGAAATTTAATGGGCTACATCCCACCCACTGGAAAGGGGAATCCTAAGGTGAGTTGATGGTCCGATCCCTCCAATAAGAACATCGAAGCAACAAAATGCAGATAGCCGAAGTTCTCTATAGGCAGCGAAGTAAAACTTTTCACTATGGGAGTGTCCACCTGCGGATTCTAACGCAAATATAATCTTGTCCAAAACTGCAAATGATCGTGAATGGTGTCGGCCGCAGGCGATGATTATGTCGCTGACGCCATTTGTCTTTCGCCTTTCGTCCATTGGAAAGCGCAAAGAACGAAAATGTGACAGCGTTCCTGACAAAGCTCGAATCTGGATTTCCTCCATACTTGCGTGCTTCGGGATTCACTGCGCACTGTCTTTCCATAGTGCGGTGAATGACGCTGAGCGCATACGTTTCGATTGCGTAGAGTCCAAGACTCATGGGCGTGCGGCAAGGTAAGAAGGACCGCAATGTTGAGTTTGAAGTTGGGTGTTCTTTGCCTACTTCAGCATTCCTTCGACGTTCTTGAGTAATACCAGTGTCGCGCGTTCCCTTCTCCTCAACTCCGAAGCTTAGTCAATCACAATGATGTCATTTCGACACAGCTACACGGAATAGCCAAAATATTTCTCATTGACATCACTTGGCAAGATACAGCCTCAAGCCGATCATCACATGTGCTTAAAAGCTTAGTTCACGATAAAAATGGTTTTTGACGTTCCCTTATAGTATGAATTCGAGGCTCCCCGTTGAACCATGCCATTATAATGGCGAAAAACATGCTGGATGCGGCACAACAAGGAAGAGATTGTATCGTGCGTGAATGCCACACCCCTAGTGGACGAGTCTCAACAGCTTCATAGAGGCTGCACCATTCATGAGGGAATTAATGTAGGAAGTTCAAACACATGTCATGACCCATAGCGACAGTGCAAGGCTATCCTGGGCAGTTATGCTTGATGTAGCCATCTCTTTGCACGATGGCAGCAATTCGTTGAATTTCTTCCAAAAACCCCTTACATGCCATTCTTGTCGCAATGATTCGTACAACCTTCAATTCCACTACTTTCAAAACCTAGAAGTAAGCGGATTTTCTCGTCTTTTTCGCCACCGATGTACTCCTTTAAATCAACACGTCCGCTTTTCAACCTAAAAAGGGTACCTTAAAACTACCGTGAACTGTGCCTTTAAGATGTAGGGAACGTTTCAGGATATCACGGGAACAGTACGGGGTTATACTCGAAAGTTTCTTAGTCAAGGATATGATATTTCAAACGCACCTCGGCAATGAACGACACGAGTGGGGCAAGGACCATCTTTAGGCACGTTCTCCTTCCTGCTTACAGTGAATGTCATTAAGGGACTCCTGTATTCTTTTTTGGTAAAGAGGGTGGCTGTATGAAGGCTGAAGTGATCTACTCAACAAACTATCAAGTTTAGAAGAGCACAAATTCATACTTTTTGGGTAGATTACTTCAACCCTCATACACCCACCCTCTTTGCCATTAGGGCATATCATTCAGTCAAGGATGTCGTATAGGTATCATAGAGTCGATTGCAAGCAAGGGTTATGTAGGCGTATTGACAATTCTACAGCGATTTGAAGACCATGTCGATGCTTGATTGATCGAATAGTCCCGCTCCTTATTCGATAAATGAAGCGAAGGACCAGGAGCGGCTACAGAGTGCGATAAACATCTTACGTGATTGGGCTAAGCGGTGGCAGCTCCCCTTGGCTCCACATAAGACCAAGTGTATGACTATTGACAAGAAGTCCGAGATCCCTTCTAGTCTTTATGCAGTTGAAGGAGTTACAATCACTCCTGTCACATCTGTAAGAGACCTAGGTTTTCATTATACTGACGCACTTGACTTTTCTGTACACATCAGAACCCGGTGTACCCTGGCCTTATTGCGTACACTGCACATCTTCAAGGGATTGTCTTCCACCAATAAGTCCATACTTCTCAAAGCTTATAAAATATATGTTCGGCCCTTGGTTGAGAGTGGTGCTGCTGTGTGCAACCCATCTAGGAGAAGGGATGTTGAAGCACTTGAGAAGGTGCAAAACGATTCTACGCGTAAAATTCTTTGCCGATGTGGGAGTTTTTTATTCTAAAATTAATAAAGCATCTATTCGCAACAAATACTTTGAACTCTCTACTTTGGAATCACGGCGCAAAGTATTTGACGTATGCGTGGTTTACAAGCTATTAGAGCAAAGTNAGGAGAAGGGATGTTGAAGCACTTGAGAAGGTGCAAAACGATTCTACGCGTAAAATTCTTTGCCGATGTGGGAGTTTTTTATTCTAAAATTAATAAAGCATCTATTCGCAACAAATACTTTGAACTCTCTACTTTGGAATCACGGCGCAAAGTATTTGACGTATGCATGGTTTACAAGCTATTAGAGCAAAGTAATACATTTGGTTCTTTTGATTTTTATAATGTGGCTCATTCCCGAACCAGAGGAAGTGAGACTAAAATAAATGTTCCTAGGCCCAGAACCAGTATAAGAGCCAGAAGTTCTACATTCAACGTAGCTTGCCTCTACAAAAAGGTAACAAAAAACATGATCGCTCCGGATTCCTTGACTAAGTTCAAACGCTCTGTGGCAGTAATTTTATCTAAGTATGAGCTATCATAGTTCCTTGCGGTTGACCATTTCTTTTTCTACAGCTTTGTTTTATATCTGACTAGGAGTCATTTGCCTTATTTTTTGTGGTCCTCTTTATACGATTACGTTTTATCTACATCTGTTCCTTGTATTTGCTCCGTATAAGTTGGTTCCAGAAGGTTATCATCATTTCTATACTACGCTTCCCCTAGCAGCGTAATAAACGTAAAATAACATAACATAATGAAAGACAAAAACCAAGGAGCCACCTTGTCAGAAAATTTTTTTGTGTAGTGAAGTGGAACACAACAATGTATCGAATGATGGGGGCTACATACAAATTACTGCTGGAAGCATTTTCGAACACTGTTCGAACTCACAAACGAGCAGGGGTGGAACGTGTGGCTACAACCCGCAAACTTGCACCCTTTCTCACCTTTCTAGCCTTGGGTCTACCAGAAGTTCAGTGACAAGTACTTTCAGTTGCCTCATACTGATGTTAGTTCAAGAGTGGTCGCCTTTCTGCCTTATTGAGTGAGCAGTTTGTGCTTCCATAAGTAAGTACCTTCGATAGTTTCCCTGTCTAACGACTGAAAAACCTTGGAGCCTTGGAAATATTTGTTGAAGCGATCGAACGAGTAAGCTGTATTCATGCTACAGTAGCGCTCAAAAGTCTTCGGGGCAAACGTTTTTACGCTTTTTCATTCAAAACTTTTTTCTTATTGGAGCAAATCGCGCGAAATTTTGACATGTTTATCTATACCGTATTTCACACTATCTCTCTTATTTGTAAAGCAGTAACGTTGTGTATCGGATTGTCGGTATGTTTGTATGTGGGTTTTTCGCTCCGGCCGTCCGCAAAACTTTATGATTACGACAAAGGTAGTGATATGAAAAGCCAGTTCTATCCTTTTTTCCTTCTTATATATAAACAGTGACTTGGTGGGAAGGTTAATGGAATAAAGTTAGTACTGCGGAGTGGAGTGAATAATATGGAGTGAAGTGGAGGCTTCAGCACAGTGGTTTCTACCTGTACTGGCATCGTGCTATGTATTTTTTTCTTTTTTTCTACTTTGAACGCCATAGAAGAAGGAGGTGGGCTTTTGATTGAGCTCAGAAACGTTTCTTGTCCGAGAACATGCAGTTTTTTAACCTGAGCTTCAGGAGTGAAGAAGCACGAGGTGGGTGAGTTGCACACCCCCACTCCTGCGCCAACTATACGAGTAATACATTTTGTATCTACTTTGTAAAAGTAGGGAATGAGGCCCTGCGTATGCCGAGGAATCCGGCTGGTATAACACTATTTGAATGCAAAGCAGCAATACCAACGTAACTAATGGAAGGTGCTTGTTGCGGCAGCAGAATCCGCTAGAAGCAAAGTTAGTAACTTGTTTTAACTTGATGTTTTGTTAACTGCTGTTTAAAGTTAGTAACGTTTGCAGTTATTCGCACCTTATGTGCGTTTTCTCCTCAACTGTAATCGGCATTTGCGCTCGTACACTTAAGACGTAAAAAGGAATAAGTTCCAGAAGGACCATCATCCGTGTTTCCAGTTGGCTTTCAGTTCAAGCCCTTTGGGATATCTGGAACATAATCAGATGGTGGGTTAACAGTGGTAAATATTCACAATACACCCATGCTACAAATTTCGAAGTTTCGCAAGATTAGATTCAGTAGGAAAAGAGTTACGAGTGAACAGTGCAGCTGAAGAATCGTTTGGCTGAAGGCTTCTGTATATGCTTTTGAAAATTTTAGGCTTTGTCGAATGCAAGTAAGCCGAAACGTTATCCCAATCAAAAGTTCGTTTTAACCCATTGACGACCAAGCAGTTCACATGTGGGCTGCAGTTGTATTTTTTTTGTTTTATTCTTCTACATTTCCAATTTTTTACAATTATTCTTCTGAATCATTACATCAGGCCTAAATGAAACTGCATACAGCGTGATCGTAAAAATCCTCTAATTTTACGATTGTAAAGGTGTTTTTTCGAAGGTGTACATTACCTTGGTGAGTTCTTCGTTCGTTGAACAACTTCAAAAAAATGAGGTATTCCTAAAGGACGGTCGTCATTAGCATTTTCGCTTTCATCGACCAAACGCAAAGCTCCCAACGCAACCNAGGAAAAGAGTTACGAGTGAACAGTGCAGCTGAAGAAGCATTTGGCTGAAGGCTTCTGTATATGCTTTTGAAAATTCCAGGCTTTGTCGAATGCAAATAAGCCGAAACGTTATCCCAATCAAAAGTTCGTTTTAA